>JASTWF010001678.1:0-25826 GCA_030390025.1 Squalus acanthias | reverse complement strand
GCTGGTGTGGAGCACAAACACCGGCACGAAGCAGTTGGGCCGAATGGCCTGTTTCTGTCCTGTACATTCAATGTAATTCTGTACACAACAACTACAACAATTTGCATTTATGTAGCGCCTTTCACATAGGATATACGGCACAGAAACAGGCCATTCGGCCCAACCAGTCCATGCCGGTGTTTATGCTCCACTCGAGCCTCCTCCCTTCTTTCCTCATCTAACTCCATCACCATATCCTTCTATTCCCTTCTCCCTCATATGCTTGTCCAGCCTCCCCTTAAATGCATCTCTGCTCTTCGCTTCAACCACTCCTCCCTGTGGGAGCGAGTTCCACATTCTCACCACTCTCTGGGTAAAGAAGTTTCTTCTGAATTCCCGATTGGATTTCTTGGTGACGATCTTATATTGATGGCCTCTAGTTATGCTCTTCCCCACAAGTGGAAACATTCTCTCTGTATCCACTCTATCAAAACCTTTCATCATTTTAAAGACCTCTATTAGGTCACCCCTCAGCCTTCTCTTTTCAAGAGAAAAGAGACCCAGCCTGTTCATCCTTTCCTGATAGGTGTACCCTCGCATTTCTGGTATCATCCTTGTAAATCTTCTCTGCACCCTCTCCAGTGCCTCTATATCCTTTTTATAATAAGGCGACCAGAACTGTGCGCAGTGCTCCAAGTGTGGTCTAACCAAGGTTCGATACAGGGTTAGCATAACTTCCCTACTTTTCAATTCTATCACTCTAGAAATAAACCCTAGTTCTTGGTATCATTTTTTTATGGCCTTGTTAACCTGTGTCGTAACTTTTAGTGATTTGTGTATTTGTACTCCGAGATCCCTTTGCTCCTCTACACCACCGAGACAACTTGTATTTATATAGCAAATTTAAAGCAGTAGAACATCCCAAGGTGCTTCACAGGAGCGATTATGAAACAAAATTTGACCCCGAGCCACATCAGGAGATATTAGGACAGGTGACCAAAAGCTGGGTCAAAGAGGTCAGTTTTTAAGGAGCGTCTTAAAGGAGGAGAGAGAGAGGCGGAGAGGTTTAGGGAGGGAATTCCAGAGCTCGGGGCCCAGGCGGCTGAAGGCACGGCCGCCAATGGTGGAGCGATGGAAATCGGGGGGATGCTCAAGAGGCCAGAATTGGAGGAGCGCAGAGATCTCGGAGGGTTGTAGGGGCTGGAGGAGGTTACAGAGATAGGGAGGGTTGTCGGGGCTGGAGGCGGTTACAGAGATAGGGAGGGTTGTAGGGGCTGGAGGAGGTTACAGAGATAGGGAGGGTTGTAGGGGCAGGAGGAGGTTACAGAGATAGGGAGGGTTGTAGGGGCTGGAGGAGGTTACAGAGATAGGGAGGGTTGTAGGGGCTGGAGGAAGTTACAGAGATAGGGAGGGGTTGTAGGGGGCTGGAGGAGGTTACAGAGATAGGGAGGGTTGTAGGGCTGGAGGAGGTTACAGAGATAGGGAGGGTTGTACGGGCTGGAGGAGGTTACAGAGATAGGGAGGGTTGTCGGGGCTGGTGGAGGTTACAGAGATAGGGAGGGTTGCAGGGGCTGGAGGAGGTTACAGAGATAGGGATGGTTGTAGGGGGCTGGAAGAGGTTACAGAGATAGGGAGGGTTGTAGGGGCTGGAGGAGGTTACAGAGATAGGGAGTGTTGTAGGGGGCTGGAGGAGGTTACTGAGATAGGGAGGGTTGTAGGGGGCTGGAGGAGGTTACTGAGATAGGGAGGGTTGTAGGGGCTGGAGGAGGTTACAGAGATAGGGAGGGTTGTAGGGGCTGGAGGAGGTTACAGAGATAGGGAGGGTTGTAGGGGCTGGAGGAGGTTACAGAGATAGGGAGGGTTGTAGGGGACTGGAGGAGGTTACAGAGATAGGGAGGGTTGTAGGGGGCTGGAGGAGGTTACAGAGATAGGGAGGGTAGTAGGGGGCTGGAGGAGGTTACAGAGATAGGGAGGGTTGTAGGGGGTTGGAGGAGGTTACACAGATAGGGAGGGTTGTAGGGGACTGGAGGAGATTACAGAGATAGGGAGAGTTTTAGGGACTGGAGGAGGTTACAGAGATAGGGAGGGTTGTAGGGGCTGGGGGAGGTTACAGAGATAGGGAGGGTTGTAGGGGGCTGGAGGAGGTTACAGAGATAGGGAGGGTTGTAGGGGGCTGGAGGAGGTTACAGAGATAGGGAGGGTTGTAGGGGCTGGAGGAGGTTACAGAGATAGGGAGGGGTGTAGGGACTGGAGGAGGTTACAGAGATAGGGAGCGTTGTAGGGGCTGGATGAGGTTACAGAGATAGAGAGGGTTGTAAGGGGCTGGAGGAGGTTACAGAGATAGGGAGGGTTTTAGGGACTGGAGGAGGTTACAGAGATAGGGAGGTTTGTAGGGGCTGGAGGAGGTTACAGAGATAGGGAGGGTTGTAGGGGCTGGAGGAGGTTACAGAGATAGGGAGGGTTGTAGGGGCTGGAGGAGGTTACAGAGATAGGGAGGGTTGTAGGGGCTGGAGAGGTTACAGAGATAAGGAGGGTTGTAGGGGCTGGAGGAGGTTACAGAGATAGGGAGGGTTGGCGGGGCTGGAGGAGGTTACAGAGATAGGGAGGGTTGTAGGGGCTGGAGGAGGTTACAGAGATAGGGTGGGTTTTAGGGACTGGAGGAGGTTACAGAGATAGGGAGGGTTGTAGGGGCTGGAGGAGGTTACAGAGATAGGGAGTGTTGTAGGGGCTGGAGGAGGTTACAGAGATAGGGAGGGTTGTAGGGGGCTGGAGGAGGTTACAGAGATAGGGAGGGTTGTAGGGGCTGGAGGAGGTTACAGAGATAGGGAGGGTTGTAGGGGGCTGGAGGAGGTTACAGAGATAGGGAGGGTTGTTGGGGCTGAAGGAGGTTACAGAGATAGGGAGGGTTGTAGGGGCTGGAGGAGGTTACAGAGATAGGGAGGGTTGTAGGGGGCTGGAGGAGGTTACAGAGATAGGGAGGGTTGTAGGGGCTGGAGGCGGTTACAGAGATAGGGAGGGTTGTAGGGGCTGGAGGAGGTTACAGAGATAGGGAGGGTTGTAGGGGCTGGAGGAGTTTACAGAGATAGGGAGGGTTTTAGTGACTGGAGGAGGTTACAGTGATAGGGAGGGTTGTAGGGGCTGGAGGAGGTCACAGAGATAGGGAGGGTTGTAGGGGGCTGGAGGAGGTTACAGAGATAGGGAGGGTTGTTGGGGCTGGAGGAGGTTACAGAGATAGGGAGGGTTGTAGGGGGCTGGAGGAGGTTACAGAGATAGGGAGGGTTGTAGGGGCTGGAGGAGATTACAGAGATAGGGAGGGTTTTAGGGACTGGAGGAGGTTACAGAGATAGGGAGGGTTGTAGGGACTGGAGGAGGTTACAGAGATAGGGAGGGTTGTAGGGGCTGGAGGAGGTTACAGAGATAGGGAGGGTTGTAGGGGCTGGAGGAGGTTACAGAGATAGGGAGGGTTGTAGGGGCTGGAGGAGGTTACAGAGATAGGGAGGGTTGTAGGGACTGGAGGAGGTTACAGAGATAGGGAGGGTTGTCGGGACTGGAGGAGGTTACAGAGATAGGGAGGGTTGTAGGGACTGGAGGAGGTTACAGAGATAGGGAGGGTTGTCGGGACTGGAGGAGGTTACAGAGATAGGGAGCGTTGTAGGTACTGGAGGAGGTTACAGAGATAGGGAGGGTTGTCGGGACTGGAGGAGGTTACAGAGATAGGGAGGGTTGTAGGGACTGGAGGAGGTTACAGAGATAGGGAGAGTTGTAGGGACTGGAGGAGGTTACAGAGATAGGGAGGGTTGTAGGGACTGGAGGAGGTTACAGAGATAGGGAGGGTTGTCGGGACTGGAGGAGGTTACAGAGATAGGGAGGGTTGTAGGGGCTGGAGGAGTTTACAGAGATAGGGAGGGTTGTAGGGACTGGAGGAGGTTACAGAGATAGGGATGGTTGTAGGGACTGGAGGAGGTTACAGAGATAGGGAGGGTTGTAGGGACTGGAGGAGGTTACAGAGATAGGGAGGGTTGTAGGGACTGGAGGAGGTTACAGAGATGGGTACGGATTATGACACGGGGCAGCGGGAGTTTTGGACGAGTTCAATTTACGGAGGGTGGAAGATGGGCCAAGGCAGCGTCGGAGCAGTCGTGAGTCCAGTCAAGGCGGCGTCCAATAAAAGCCGGCAAGGCGGGCTGACGGTTTACCTGCTGGGCTGACGGATCTTGAGGTGGGTATTGACCGCGATGATCAGCAGCACGAAGACGGAGAACTGCGTGGCGATGAGCGGGCAGCAGGCCATGACCAGGCAGCCGGTGAAGCAGACGGTCAGGTCCAGGCTGAGGGCGATGGAGCAGGGCACGGCCAGGGCTCCCACGCTCAAATCGGCCAGGGCCAGGCAGACGATCAGGTAGTTGGTGAGCGTCCTCAGCTCCCGGTGCAAGTAGACCGTCGCACAGACGAGCAGGTTCATGCCGATCACCCCGAGGGCCAGGGCGGCCTCCAGAACGATGAACAGATTATACACCTCCATCGGAACGGTCGAGCCCCGATTGTTGACCGTCGCTCCCCGCCGCCAAAGTTGCCGGTATACAGGCTTTCGGCCGGCTTTGGCGTTGCGTTCCGACTCAGCCGCCTGACCCGAAGCTGACTGGAAGCTCACAGGAAATCAGTAAAAAAAAAAGAGGAGAGGCTCGTACATCCTGATAATCTCGACAACCAGACAAGTACGGAGGAAGGAGAGGGGTGTCGGGGGGAGCTGGGGACGGCGAAATCAAGACAACCGCATTCGTCCCCAATGCAGCGAGCAGCTATTCAAGGAATATATATCCTCGCAGGCCACCGGCCGGGCGTTGCGTTGGCTTTCCGTGCGAGAATTTACATTTACAAATTGAGATTCCAGGCAAAAGGTGCCTCGGTTGCAAGTGGTAGCAACTTGGCAGCAACAGCGCGCTCGAGGGTGCATGTCCATCAGGAAACACTTAACAGGGCTTATCAGCTGTCAATGCACTTTACAGCAAACACTGACAACCTTCGCTTTCAAATAAAATCATTCAATCACACAGATGTCGTCAGCTGCTCAGGGGAACACCAGGGTGTTGCTAAGAGAAGGCCAGCAGCAGCCACAGCACAGGGTGGACTTTGTAAAGTGCATCCGAGATCTATAACAGAAAGCCGTTCACCCCTCACTCTGCCTCTCCACTCTGCTTCACCGCTCCTCTCAGCAGTTTAACCGTTCCCCACCCACACAGGACCAGGGGACGTCAGTACAGGGGCAAAATCGATCCGACCCCCCAGTGTCAGCATCGAGGAGAATCACATTCCATCTACACTGTCCCGTCAAACACTCCCAGGGCAGGTACAGCACGGGGCTAGATACACAGTAAAGCTCCCTCTACACTGTCCACATCAAACACTCCCAGGGCAGGTACAGCACGGGTTAGATACACAGTAAAGCTCCCTCTACACTGTCCCGTCAAACACTCCCAGGGCAGGTACAGCACGGGGTTAGATACACAGTAAAGCTCCCTCTACACTGTCCCGTCAAACACTCCCAGGGCAGGTACAGCACGGGTTAGATACAGAGTAAAGCTCCCTCTACACTGTCCCATCAAACACTCCCAGGGCAGGTTCAGCACGGGTTAGATACAGAGTAAAGCTCCCTCTACACTGTCCCATCAAACACTCTCAGGGCAGGTACAGCATGGGTTAGATACAGAGTAAAGCTCCCTCTACACTGTCCCGTCAAACACTCCCAGGGCAGGTACAGCACGGGGTTAGATACACAGTAAAGCTCCCTCTACACTGTCCCATCAAACACTCCCAGGGCAGGTACAGCACGGGGTTAGATACAGAGTAAAGCTCCCTCTACACTGTCCCATCAAACACTCCCAGGGCAGGTTCAGCATGGGTTCGATACAGAGTAAAGCTCCCTCTACACTGTCCCATCAAACACTCCCAGGGCAGGTACAGCACGGGTTAGATACAGAGTAAAGCTCCCACTATACTGTCCCATCAAACACTCCCAGGGCAGGTACAGCACGGGGTTAGATACAGAGTAAAGCTCCCTCTACACTGTCCCATCAAACACTCCCAGGGCAGGTACAGCACGGGTTAGATACAGAGTAAAGCTCCCTCTACACTGTCCCATCAAACACTCCCAGGGCAGGTACAGCATGGGTTAGATACAGAGTAAAGCTCCCTCTACACTGTCCCATCAAACAATCCCAGGGCAGGTACAGCACGGGTTAGATACAGAGTAAAGCTCTCCCTCTACACTGTCCCATCAAACACTCCCAGGGCAGGTACAGCACGGGTTAGATACAGAGTAAAGCTCCATCTACACTGTCCAGTCAAACACTCCCAGGGCAGGTACAGCACCGGTTAGATACCGAGTAAATCTCCTTCTACACTGTCCCCATCAAACACTCCCAGGGCAGGTACAGCACGGGTTAGATACAGAGTAAAGCTCCCTCTACACTGTCCCATCAAACACTCCCAGGGCAGGTACAGCATGGGTTAGATACAGAGTAAAGCTCCCTCTACACTGTCCTGTCAAATACTCCCAGGGCAGGTACTGCACGGGGTTAGATACAGAGTAAAGCTCCCTCTACACTGTTCCGTCAAACACTCCCAGGGCAGGTACAGCACGGGGTTAGATACAGAGTAAAGCTCCCTCTACACTGTCCCGTCAAACACTCTCAGGGCAGGTACAGCACGGGGTTAGATACAGAGTAAAGCTCCCTCTACACTGTCCCATCAAACACTCCCAGGGCAGGTACAGCACGGGGTTAGATACAGAGTAAAGCTCCCTCTACACTGTCCCATCAAACAGTCCCAGGGCAGGTTCAGCACGGGTTAGATACAGAGTAAAGCTCCCTCTACACTGTCCCATCAAACACTCCCAGGGCAGGTACAGCACGGGTTAGATACAGAGTAAAGCTCCCACTATACTGTCCCATCAAACACTCCCAGGGCAGGTACAGCACGGGGTTAGATACAGAGTAAAGCTCCCTCTACACTGTCCCATCAAACACTCCCAGGGCAGGTACAGCACGGGTTAGATACAGAGTAAAGCTCCATCTACACTGTCCAGTCAAACACTCCCAGGGCAGGTACAGCACCGGTTAGATACAGAGTAAATCTCCTTCTACACTGTCCCCATCAAACACTCCCAGGGCAGGTACAGCACGGGTTAGATACAGAGTAAAGCTCCCTCTACACTGTCCCATCAAACACTCCCAGGGCAGGTACAGCATGGGTTAGATACAGAGTAAAGCTCCCTCTACACTGTCCTGTCAAATACTCCCAGGGCAGGTACAGCACGGGGTTAGATACAGAGTAAAGCTCCCTCTACACTGTCCCGTCAAACACTCCCAGGGCAGGTACAGCACGGGGTTAGATACAGAGTAAAGCTCCCTCTACACTGGCCCATCAAACACTCCCAGGGCAGGTACTGCACGGGGTTAGATACAGAGTAAAGCTCCCTCTACACTGTTCCGTCAAACACTCCCAGGGCAGGTACAGCACGGGGTTAGATACAGAGTAAAGCTCCCTCTACACTGTCCCGTCAAACACTCCCAGGGCAGGTACAGCACGGGGTTAGATACAGAGTAAAGCTCCCTCTACACTTGCCCATCAAACACTCCCAGGGCAGGTACAGCACGGGTTAGATACAGAGTAAAGCTCCCTCTACACTTGCCCATCAAACACTCCCAGGGCAGGTACAGCACGGGTTAGATACAGAGTAAAGCTCCCTCTACACTGTCCCGTCAAATACTCCCAGGGCAGGTACAGCACGGGGTTAGATACAGAGTAAAGCTCCCTCTACACTGGCCCATCAAACACTCCCAGGGCAGGTACAGCACGCGTTAGATACAGAGTAAAGCTCCCTCTACACTGTCCCGTCAAACACTCCCAGGGCAGGTACAGCACGGGTTAGATACAGAGTAAAGCTCCCTCTACACTGTCCCGTCAAACACTCCCAGGGCAGGTACAGCACGGGGTTAGATACAGAGTAAAGCTCCCTCTACACTTGCCCATCAAACACTCCCAGGGCAGGTACAGCATGGGTTAGATACAGAGTAAAGCTCCCTCTACACTGTCCCGTCAAATACTCCCAGGGCAGGTACAGCACGGGGTTAGATACAGAGTAAAGCTCCCTCTACACTGGCCCATCAAACACTCCCAGGGCAGGTACAGCACGCGTTAGATACAGAGTAAAGCTCCCTCTACACTGTCCCGTCAAACACTCCCAGGGCAGGTACAGCACGGGTTAGATACAGAGTAAAGCTCCCTCTACACTGTCCCATCAAGCACTCCCAGGGCAGGTACAGCACGGGTTAGATACAGAGTAAAGCTCCCTCTACGCTGTCCCATCAAACACTCCCAGGGCAGGTACAGCACGGGTTAGCTACAGAGTAAAGGTCCCTCCCTATCTACAATATCACTCCCCCATCTCACTGGCCATCCCTCACACTGACCCTCATCCTAGTCCAATCATACCAACTAACAACACGCCAGGGTAATGGCCTGGGATCTTTTACATCCACCTGAGAGGGCAGACGGGGCATCGGTTTAACATCTCATCCGAAAGACGGCACCTGCGACAGTGCGGCGCTCCCTCAGTACTGCCCCTCCGACAGTGCGGCGCTCCCTCAGTATGGCCCCTCCGACAGTGCAGCGCTCCCTCAGTACTGCCCCTCCGACAGTGCGGCGCTCCCTCAGTACTGCCCCTCCGACAGTGCGGTGCTCCCTCAGTACTGCCCCTCCGACAGTGTGGGGCTCCCTCAGTACTGCCCCTCCGACAGTGCGGCGCTCCCTCAGTACTGCCCCTCCGACAGTGCGGCGCTCCCTCGGTACCGGCCCTCCGACAGTGCGGCGCTCCCTCAGTACCGCCCCTCCCACAGTGCGGCGCTCCCTCAGTACTGCCCCTCCGACAGTGCGGCGCTCCCTCAGTACTGCCCCTCCGACAGTGCGGCGCTCCCTCAGTACCGCCCCTCCCACAGTGCGGCGCTCCCTCGGTACTGCCCCTCCGACAGTGCGGCGCTCCCTCAGTACTGCCCCTCCGACAGTGCGGTGCTCCCTCAGTACTGCCCCTCCGACAGTGCGGCGCTCCCTCAGTACTGCCCCTCCGACAGTGCGGCGCTCCCTCAGTACTGCCCCTCCGACAGTGCGGCGCTCCCTCAGTACTGCCCCTCCGACAGTGCGGCGCTCCCTCAGTACTGCCCCTCCGACAGTGCGGCGCTCCCTCAGTACTGCCCCTCTGACACTGCAGGATTCACTCAGTACTGCACTGGGAGTGTCAGCCTGGATTTTTGTGCTCAAGTCTCTGGAGTGGGACTTGAACCCACAACCTTCTGACTCAGAGGCCGGAGTGCTACCAACTGAGTCACGGCCTTGGTCAGAAGAGGGGGACTGTGGGGTGTGCGAACACCTGCTCCTTATCTCGTCTGTCTCCAGTCCCAGACAGTGACCCTGCCTGTCACGATCAGTCTGTGCTCTGTGTAACTAATAAAACTTTATCATGCCAACCAGCTTGGTTTCCTTTCATCATCTTGAGACGGGCTTGGGCAATTTAAGGTCCGTATGCAAACGTGCTAAGACCGAAAAGAAGATTTGCATCTAAACATAGGAACATAGGAACAGGAGCAGGCCCATTCAGCCTCTCGAGCCTGTTACCATAGGAACAGGAGCAGGCCCATTCAGCCCCCTCAAGCCTGTTACCATAGGAACAGGAGGAGGCCCATTCAGCCTCTCGAGCCTGTTACCATAGGAACAGGAGCAGGCCCATTCAGCCCCCTCAAGCCTGTTACCATAGGAACAGGAGGAGGCCCATTCAGCCCCTCGAGCCTGTTACCATAGGAACAGGAGGAGGCCCATTCAGCCTCTCGAGCCTGTTACACAGGAACAGGAGGAGGCCATTCAGACCCTGGAGCCTGTTACACAGGAACAGGAGGAGGCCCATTCAGCCCCTCGAGCCTGTTACACAGGAACAGGAGGAGGCCCATTCAGCCCCTCGAGCCTGTTACACTGGAACAGGAGGAGGCCCATTCAGCCCCTCGAGCCTGTTACACAGGAACAGGAGGAGGCCCATTCAGCCCCTCGAGCCTGTTATATAGGAACAGGAGGAGGCCCATTCAGCCCCTCGAGCCTGTTATATAGGAACAGGAGGAGGCCCATTCAGCCCCTCGAGCCTGTTACACAGGAACAGGAGGAGGCCCATTCAGCCCCTCGAGCCTGTTACACTGGAACAGGAGGAGGCCCATTCAGCCCCTCGAGCCTGTTACACAGGAACAGGAGGAGTCCATTCAGCCCCTCGAGCCTGTTTCGCCATTCAATGAGATCATGGCTGATCTGTGACCTAACTCCATCCACCCGCCTTTGCCCCATATCCCTTAATACCTTTGGTTAACAGAAATCTATCAATCTCCGATTTAAAATTAACAATTGGCCCAGCATCAATTGCCGTTTGCGGAAGAGAGTTCCAAACTTCTACCACCCTTTGTGTGTAGAAGTGTTTCCTAACTTCACTCCTGAAAGGTCTGGCTCTAATGTTTAGACTATGCCCCCTGGTCCTAGAATCCCCAACCAGCGGAAATAGTTTCTCTCGATCTACCCCATCAGTTCCCCCTTAATATCTTGAAAACTTCGATCAATTCATCTCTTAACCTTCTAAATTCCAGGGAATACAACCCTAGTTTGTGTAATCTCTCCTCGTAATTTAACCCTTGGAGTCCGGGTATCATTCTGGTAAACCTACGCTGCACTCCCTCCAAGGCCAGTATATCCTTCCTAAGGTGTGGTGCCCAGAACTGCTGACAGTGCTCCAGGTGTGGTCTAACCAGGGCTTTGTGTAGCTGCAGCATAACTTCTACCCCCTTGTACTCTAGTCCTCTCGGTATAAAGGCCAGCATTCCATTAGCCGTTTTGATTATTTTCTGTACCTGTCCATGACATTTTAATGATCGATGTACCTGGACCTCCAAGTCTCTTTGGGCCTCCACTGTTTCGAGCCTTTCACCATTTAGAAAGTACCCTGTTCTATCCTTTTTTGGTCCAAAGTGGATGACCTCACATTTGCTTACATTAAAATCCATTTGCCACAGTTTTGCACAATCACTTAACCTAAGTCTTTGTAATTTTATGCTTCCATCTACATTGCTCCCACTGCTGCCTATCTGTGTGTCATCGACAAACTTGGATATCTGGCTCTCTATCCCATCATCTAAGTGAGCTGAGGGATCAGAATCACTTCCACCTGGCAGTGTGGTCTACGTGAGACTCTCCCCTCCTAAGCAATGCCAGGTCTGAAGTCTGCCCGCCTATCTGAGATCTTTGCAGATTCTAGGGAATGCCCTAGTTGTCCATGAGGGGCTTGTCTCTCTGGTGGTCTTTTATCGAGCAGCATGTTTAAGGCACCGTTGACACTCCCTGCCACACAACTGTCTCCGAGGGGCCGAAGCAGATGTCATTGATTGATCATCAATTGGCTGTGACGGAGATTAAAAGAAGCCGGCCAAATATTGGACCGAGATTGGACGGAGATTGGACAGAGATTGGACCGAGATTGGACCGAGATTGGACCGAGATTGGACCGAGATTGGACCGAGATTGGACCGAGACTGGACCGAGATTGGACAGAGATTGGACCGAGATTGGACCGAGATTGGACCGAGATTGGACCGAGACTGGACCGAGTTTGGACCGAGATTGGACCGAGATTGGACCGAGATTGGACCGAGATTGGACCGAGATTGGACCGAGACTGGACCGAGATTGGACGGTGATTGGACCGAGATTGGACAGAGATTGGACGGAGATTGGACCGAGATTGGACCGAGATTGGACAGAGATTGGACCGAGATTGGATCGAGATTGGACCGAGATTGGACCGAGATTGGACCGAGATTGGACCGAGATTGGACAGAGATTGGACCGAGATTGGACCGAGATTGGACCGAGATTGGACCGAGATTGGACGGAGATTGGACCGAGATTGGACCGAGATTGGACCGAGATTGGACCGAGATTGGACCGAGATTGGACCGAGATTGGACAGAGATTGGACCGAGATTGGACCGAGATTGGACCGAGATTGGACAGAGATTGGACGTTGATTGGACCGAGATTGGACCGAGATTGGACCGAGATTGGACCGAGATTGGACCGAGATTGGACCGAGATTGGACCGAGATTGGACCGAGATTGGACAGAGATTGGACCGAGATTGGACGGAGATTGGACCGAGATTGGACAGAGATTGGACCGAGATTGGACGGAGATTGGACAGAGATTGGACCGAGATTGGACCGAGATTGGACCGAGATTGGACGGAGATTGGACGGAGATTGGACCGAGATTGGACCGAGATTGGACCGAGATTGGACCGAGATTGGACGGAGATTGGACCGAGATTGGACCGAGATTGGACGGAGATTGGACCGAGATTGGACCGAGATTGGACCGAGATTGGACCGAGATTGGACGGAGATTGGACGGAGATTGGACGGAGATTGGACCGAGATTGGACCGAGATTGGACCGAGATTGGACCGAGATTGGACCGAGATTGGACCGAGATTGGACCGAGATTGGACCGAGATTGGACCGAGATTGGACCGAGATTGGACGGAGATTGGACGGAGATTGGACCGAGATTGGACCGAGATTGGACCGAGATTGGACCGAGATTGGACGGAGATTGGACGGAGATTGGACAGAGATTGGACAGAGATTGGACCGAGATTGGACCGAGATTGGACTGAGATTGGACGGAGATTGGACCGAGATTGGACCGAGATTGGACCGAGATTGGACCGAGATTGGACCGAGATTGGACAGAGATTGGACAGAGATTGGACCGAGATTGGACCGAGATTGGACCGAGATTGGACCGAGATTGGACCGAGATTGGACGGAGATTGGACGGAGATTGGACCGAGATTGGACCGAGATTGGACCGAGATTGGACCGAGATTGGACCGAGATTGGACAGAGATTGGACCGAGATTGGACAGAGATTGGACCGAGATTGGACCGAGATTGGACCGAGATTGGACCGAGATTGGACCGAGATTGGACCGAGATTGGACCGAGATTGGACCGAGATTGGACCGAGATTGGACGCGAGATTGGACGGAGATTGGACCGAGATTGGACCGAGATTGGACCGAGATTGGACCGAGATTGGACCGAGATTGGACAGAGATTGGACGGAGATTGGACCGAGATTGGACGAGATTGGACCGAGATTGGACCGAGATTGGACGGAGATTGGTCGGAGATGGACCGGAGATTGGACCGAGATTGGACCGAGATTGGACGGAGATTGGACCGAGATTGACAGAGATTGGACCGAGATTGGACCGAGATTGGACGGAGATTGGACCGAGATTGGACAGAGATTGGACCGAGATTGGACCGAGATTGGACGGAGATTGGACGAGATTGGACGGAGATTGGACCGAGATTGGACCGAGATTGGACCGAGATTGGACCGGAGATTGGACCGAGGATTGGACCGAGATTGGACCGAGATTGGACCGAGATTGGACCGAGATTGGACCGAGATTGGACCGAGATTGGACCGAGATTGGACCGAGATTGGACCGAGATTGAGCCGAGATTGGACCGGAGATTGGGACCGAGATTGGACAGGAGATTGGACCGGAGATTGGACGAGATTGGACCGAGATTGGACAGAGATTGGACAGAGATTGGACCGAGATTGGACCGAGATTGGACCGAGATTGGACCGAGATTGGACCGAGATTGGACGGAGATTGGACGGAGATTGGACAGAGATTGGACCGAGATTGGACCGAGATTGGACCGAGATTGGACCGAGATTGGACCGAGATTGGACCGAGATTGGACCGAGATTGGACCGAGATTGGACGGAGATTGGACCGAGATTGGACCGAGATTGGACGGAGATTGGACCGAGATTGGACCGAGATTGGACCGAGATTGGACCGAGATTGGACGGAGATTGGACCGAGATTGGACCGAGATTGGACCGAGATTGGACCGAGATTGGACCGAGATTGGACCGAGATTGGACCGAGATTGGACCGAGATTGGACAGAGATTGGACCGAGATTGGACCAAGATTGGACGGAGATTGGACGGAGATTGGACCGAGATTGGACGGAGATTGGACCGAGATTGGACCGAGATTGGACCGAGATTGGACCGAGATTGGACCGAGATTGGACCGAGATTGGACAGAGATTGGACCGAGATTGGACAGAGATTGGACCGAGATTGGACCGAGATTGGACCGAGATTGGACAGAGATTGGACCGAGATTGGACCGAGATTGGACCGAGATTGGACCGAGATTGGACGGAGATTGGACAGAGATTGGACCGAGATTGGACCGAGATTGGACCGAGATTGGACCGAGATTGGACCGAGATTGGACAGAGATTGGACCGAGATTGGACCGAGATTGGACCGAGATTGGACCGAGATTGGACCGAGATTGGACCGAGATTGGACCGAGATTGGACCGAGATTGGACGGAGATTGGACGGAGATTGGACAGAGATTGGACCGAGATTGGACCGAGATTGGACCGAGATTGGACCGAGATTGGACCGAGATTGGACCGAGATTGGACCGAGATTGGACAGAGGTTGGACCGAGATTGGACCGAGATTGGACGGAGATTGGACGGAGATTGGACCGAGATTGGACGGAGATTGGACCGAGATTGGACAGAGATTGGACCGAGATTGGACCGAGATTGGACGGAGATTGGACAGAGATTGGACAGAGATTGGACCGAGATTGGACCGAGATTGGACGGAGATTGGACGGAGATTGGACGGTGATTGGACCGAGATTGGACCGAGATTGGACCGAGATTGGACCGAGATTGGACCGAGATTGGACCGAGATTGGACCGAGATTGGACAGAGATTGGACCGAGATTGGACAGAGATTGGACAGAGATTGGACCGAGATTGGACGGAGATTGGACTGAGATTGGACCGAGATTGGACCGAGATTGGACGGAGATTGGACGGAGATTGGACGGAGATTGGACCGAGATTGGACAGAGATTGGACAGAGATTGGACCGAGATTGGACCGAGATTGGACCGAGATTGGACCGAGATTGGACCGAGATTGGACAGAGATTGGACGGAGATTGGACGGAGATTGGACCGAGATTGGACGGAGATTGGACGGAGATTGGACCGAGATTGGACCGAGATTGGACCGAGATTGGACCGAGATTGGACGGAGATTGGACGAGATTGGACCGAGATTGGACCGAGATTGGACCGAGATTGGACCGAGATTGGACCGAGATTGGACCGAGATTGGACCGAGATTGGACGAGATTGGACCGAGATTGGACAGAGATTGGACCGAGATTGGACCGAGATTGGACGGAGATTGGACCGAGATTGGACCGAGATTGGACCGAGATTGGACCGAGATTGGACCGAGATTGGACCGAGATTGGACCGAGATTGGACGAGATTGGACCGAGATTGGACGAGATTGGACCGAGATTGGACCGAGATTGGACAGAGATTGGACCGAGATTGGACCGAGATTGGACCGAGATTGGACCGAGATTGGACCGAGATTGGACCGAGATTGGACAGAGATTGGACCGAGATTGGACCGAGATTGGACCGAGATTGGACCGAGATTGGACGGAGATTGGACGGAGATTGGACCGAGATTGGACGGAGATTGGACCGAGATTGGACCGAGATTGGACAGAGATTGGACCGAGATTGGACGGAGATTGGACGGAGATTGGACCGAGATTGGACCGAGATTGGACCGAGATTGGACTGAGATTGGACCGAGATTGGACCGAGATTGGATGGAGATTGGACCGAGATTGGACCGAGACTGGACCGAGATTGGACCGAGATTGGACCGAGATTGGACCGAGATTGGACCGAGATTGGACTGAGATTGGACAGAGATTGGACGGAGATTGGACGGAGATTGGACCGAGATTGGACCGAGATTGGACCGAGATTGGACCGAGATTGGACCGAGATTGGACCGAGATTGGACAGAGATTGGACCGAGATTGGACCGAGATTGGACAGAGATTGGACGGAGATTGGACCGAGATTGGACCGAGATTGGACCGAGATTGGACCGAGATTGGACAGAGATTGGACGGAGATTGGACGAGATTGGACAGAGATTGGACCGAGATTGGACCGAGATTGGACCGAGATTGGACCGAGATTGGACCGAGATTGGACGGAGATTGGACCGAGATTGGACCGAGATTGGACGGAGATTGGACCGAGATTGGACCGAGATTGGACCGAGATTGGACCGAGATTGGACCGAGATTGGACAGAGATTGGACCGAGATTGGACGGAGATTGGACCGAGATTGGACCGAGATTGGACCGAGATTGGACCGAGATTGGACAGAGATTGGACGGAGATTGGACCGAGATTGGACCGAGATTGGACCGAGATTGGACCGAGATTGGACGGAGATTGGACGGAGATTGGACGGAGATTGGACCGAGATTGGACCGAGATTGGACCGAGATTGGACCGAGATTGGACCGAGATTGGACGGAGATTGGACCGAGATTGGACCGAGATTGGACCGAGATTGGACGGAGATTGGACCGAGATTGGACCGAGATTGGACGGAGATTGGACCGAGATTGGACCGAGATTGGACCGAGATTGGACCGAGATTGGACCGAGATTGGACCGAGATTGGACGGAGATTGGACCGAGATTGGACCGAGATTGGACCGAGATTGGACCGAGATTGGACCGAGATTGGACGGAGATTGGACCGAGATTGGACCGAGATTGGACCGAGATTGGACCGAGATTGGACCGAGATTGGACCGAGATTGGACCGAGATTGGACCGAGATTGGACCGAGATTGGACCGAGATTGGACCGAGATTGGACCGAGATTGGACCGAGATTGGACAGAGATTGGACCGAGATTGGACAGAGATTGGACCGAGATTGGACCGAGATTGGACAGAGATTGGACCGAGATTGGACCGAGATTGGACCGAGATTGGACCGAGATTGGACGGAGATTGGACGGAGATTGGACAGAGATTGGACTGAGATTGGACCGAGATTGGACCGAGATTGGACCGAGATTGGACAGAGATTGGACCGAGATTGGACAGAGATTGGACAGAGATTGGACCGAGATTGGACGGAGATTGGACTGAGATTGGACCGAGATTGGACCGAGATTGGACGGAGATTGGACGGAGATTGGACGGAGATTGGACCGAGATTGGACAGAGATTGGACCGAGATTGGACCGAGATTGGACCGAGATTGGACCGAGATTGGACCGAGATTGGACCGAGATTGGACGGAGATTGGACGGAGATTGGACCGAGATTGGACGGAGATTGGACGGAGATTGGACCGAGATTGGACCGAGATTGGACGGAGATTGGACGGAGATTGGACGGAGATTGGACAGAGATTGGACCGAGATTGGACCGAGATTGGACCGAGATTGGACGGAGATTGGACAGAGATTGGACCGAGATTGGACCGAGATTGGACGGAGATTGGACGGAGATTGGACGGAGATTGGACAGAGATTGGACCGAGATTGGACCGAGATTGGACCGAGATTGGACCGAGATTGGACGGAGATTGGACGGAGATTGGACGGAGATTGGACGGAGATTGGACCGAGATTGGACCGAGATTGGACCGAGATTGGACCGAGATTGGACAGAGATTGGACCGAGATTGGACCGAGATTGGACCGAGATTGGACCGAGATTGGACCGAGATTGGACCGAGATTGGACAGAGGTTGGACCGAGATTGGACCAAGATTGGACGGAGATTGGATGGAGATTGGACCGAGATTGGACGGAGATTGGACCGAGATTGGACCGAGATTGGACAGAGATTGGACCGAGATTGGACGGAGATTGGACGGAGATTGGACCGAGATTGGACCGAGATTGGACCGAGATTGGACTGAGATTGGACCGAGATTGGACCGAGATTGGATGGATTTGGACCGAGATTGGACCGAGATTGGACCGAGATTGGACCGAGATTGGACCGAGATTGGACCGAGATTGGACCGAGATTGGACTGAGATTGGACAGAGATTGGACGGAGATTGGACCGAGATTGGACCGAGATTGGACCGAGATTGGACCGAGATTGGACCGAGATTGGACCGAGATTGGACCGAGATTGGACCGAGATTGGACAGAGATTGGACCGAGATTGGACCGAGATTGGACAGAGATTGGACCGAGATTGGACCGAGATTGGACCGAGATTGGACCGAGATTGGACAGAGATTGGACGGATTGGACGGAGATTGGACAGAGATTGGACCGAGATTGGACCGAGATTGGACCGAGATTGGACCGAGATTGGACCGAGATTGGACGAGATTGGACCGAGATTGGACCGAGATTGGACGGAGATTGGACCGAGATTGGACCGAGATTGGACCGAGATTGGACCGAGATTGGACCGAGATTGGACGGAGATTGGACCGAGATTGGACCGAGATTGGACCGAGATTGGACCGAGATTGGACGGAGATTGGACCGAGATTGGACAGAGATTGGACCGAGATTGGACCGAGATTGGACCGAGATTGGACAGAGATTGGACCGAGATTGGACCGAGATTGGACCGAGATTGGACCGAGATTGGACCGAGATTGGACCGAGATTGGACCGAGATTGGACCGAGATTGGACAGAGATTGGACCGAGATTGGACCGAGATTGGACCGAGATTGGACCCGCGTTGGAGACCGAGAGTGGACGGAGATTGGGACCGAGATTGAGACGGAGATTGGACGAGATTGGACCGAGATTGGACCGAGATTGGACCCTGAGATTGAGACCGAGATTGGACCGAGAATTGGACCGGAGATTGACCGAGATTGGGACCGAGATTGGACCGAGATTGGACGGAGATTGAGACGAGATTGGGACCGAGATTGGACCGAGATTGGACCGAGATTGGACCGAGTAGGACGTGAGATTGGACGGAGATTGTGACAGAAGAGATTGGACAGAGATTGGACCGGAGATTGAGGGCCGAGATTGGACCGAGATTGGACGAGATGGACCGAGATTGGACCGAGAATTGGACCGAGATTGGACAGGAGATTGGACCGAGATTGGACCGGAGATTGGACAGAGATTGGACAGAGATTGGGACCGAGATTGGACCGAGATTGGACCGAGAATTGACGGAGATTGGGAACGAGATTGATCGAGACTGGACCGAGATTGGACCGAGATTTGACCGAGATTGGACCGAGATTGGACCGAGATTGGACCGAGATTGGACCGAGATTGGACCGAGATTGGACCGAGATTGGACCGAGATTGGACCGAGATTGGACGGAGATTGGACCGAGATTGGACAGAGATTGGACAGAGATTGGACCGAGATTGGACGGAGATTGGACCGAGATTGGACGAGATTGGACCGAGATTGGACCGAGATTGGACCGAGATTGGACCGAGATTGGACCGAGATTGGACCGAGATTGGACCGAGATTGGACCGAGATTGGACCGAGATTGGACCGAGATTGGACGGAGATTGGACCGAGATTGGACCGAGATTGGACCGAGATTGGACCGAGATTGGACCGAGATTGGACGGAGATTGGACGGAGATTGGACCGAGATTGGACCGAGATTGGACCGAGATTGGACCGAGATTGGACCGAGATTGGACCGAGATTGGACCGAGATTGGACCGAGATTGGACCGAGATTGGACCGAGATTGGACCGAGATTGGACCGAGATTGGACCGAGATTGGACCGAGATTGGACCGAGATTGGACCGAGATTGGACCGAGATTGGACCGAGATTGGACCGAGATTGGACCGAGATTGGACCGAGATTGGACCGAGATTGGACCGAGATTGGACCGAGATTGGACCGAGATTGGACCGAGATTGGACCGAGATTGGACCGAGATTGGACAGAGATTGGACCGAGATTGGACCGAGATTGGACCGAGATTGGACCGAGATTGGACCGAGATTGGACCGAGATTGGACAGAGATTGGACCGAGATTGGACCGAGATTGGACAGAGATTGGACCGAGATTGGACCGAGATTGGACCGAGATTGGACCGAGATTGGACCGAGATTGGACCGAGATTGGACCGAGATTGGACCGAGATTGGACCGAGATTGGACGGAGATTGGACCGAGATTGGACCGAGATTGGACCGAGATTGGACCGAGATTGGACCGAGATTGGACCGAGATTGGACCGAGATTGGACGGAGATTGGACGGAGATTGGACCGAGATTGGACGGAGATTGGACCGAGATTGGACAGAGATTGGACCGAGATTGGACCGAGATTGGACGGAGATTGGACAGAGATTGGACAGAGATTGGACCGAGATTGGACCGAGATTGGACGGAGATTGGACGAGATTGGACGGAGATTGGACCGAGATTGGACCGAGATTGGACCGAGATTGGACCGAGATTGGACCGAGATTGGACAGAGATTGGACCGAGATTGGACAGAGATTGGACAGAGATTGGACCGAGATTGGACGGAGATTGGACAGAGATTGGACCGAGATTGGACCGAGATTGGACGGAGATTGGACGGAGATTGGACGGAGATTGGACCGAGATTGGACAGAGATTGGACAGAGATTGGACCGAGATTGGACCGAGATTGGACCGAGATTGGACCGAGATTGGACAGAGATTGGACGGAGATTGGACGGAGATTGGACCGAGATTGGACGGAGATTGGACGGAGATTGGACCGAGATTGGACCGAGATTGGACGGAGATTGGACGGAGATTGGACGGAGATTGGACGGAGATTGGACCGAGATTGGACCGAGATTGGACCGAGATTGGACCGAGATTGGACCGAGATTGGACAGAGATTGGACCGAGATTGGACCGAGATTGGACCGAGATTGGACCGAGATTGGACGGAGATTGGACAGAGATTGGACCGAGATTGGACCGAGATTGGACGGAGATTGGACGGAGATTGGACGGAGATTGGACGGAGATTGGACCGAGATTGGACCGAGATTGGACCGAGATTGGACCGAGATTGGACGGAGATTGGACGGAGATTGGACGGAGATTGGACGGAGATTGGACCGAGATTGGACAGAGATTGGACCGAGATTGGACCGAGATTGGACCGAGATTGGACAGAGATTGGACCGAGATTGGACCGAGATTGGACCGAGATTGGACCGAGATTGGACCGAGATTGGACCGAGATTGGACAGAGGTTGGACCGAGATTGGACCAAGATTGGACGGCGTGATTGGACCGAGATTGGACCGAGATTGGACGGAGATTGGGACCTCAGATTGGACCGAGATTGGACCTAGATTGGACCGAGATTGGACCGAGATTGGACCGTGAATTGGACGAGATTGGACCGAGATTGGACCGAGATTGGACCGAGATTGGACCGAGATTGGACCGAGATTGACGAGATGGGAACGGAGATTGGACGAGATGGGACCGAGATTGGACCGAGATTGGACCGAGATTGGACCGAGATTGGACCGAGATTGGACCGAGATTGGACCGTGATTGGACCGAGATATTGGACAGAGATTGGACCGGAGAGATTGGACCGAGATTGGACCGAGATTGGACGAGATTGGACCGAGATTGGACCGAGATTGGACCCGAGATTGGACCGAGATTGGACCGAGATTGGACCGAGATTGGACCGAGATTGGACGGAGATTGGACCGGAGATTGGACGGAGATTGGACCGAGATTGGACAGAGATTGGAACCGAGATTGGACCGAGATTGGACCGAGATTGGACCGAGATTGGACCGAGATTGGACCGAGATTGGACCGAGATTGGACCGAGATTGGACCGAGATTGGACGGAGATTGGACCGAGATTGGACCGAGATTGGACGGAGATTGGACGGAGATTGGACAGAGATTGGACCGAGATTGGACCGAGATTGGACCGAGATTGGACCGAGATTGGACGAGATTGGACCGAGATTGGACGGAGATTGGACGGAGATTGGACAGAGATTGGACCGAGATTGGACCGAGATTGGACAGAGATTGGACGGAGATTGGACAGAGATTGGACAGAGATTGGACCGAGATTGGACCGAGATTGGACTGAGATTGGACCGAGATTGGACCGAGATTGGACCGAGATTGGACCGAGATTGGACCGAGATTGGACAGAGATTGGACCGAGATTGGACAGAGATTGGACCGAGATTGGACCGAGATTGGACAGAGATTGGACAGAGATTGGACAGAGATTGGACAGAGATTGGACCGAGATTGGACCGAGATTGGACCGAGATTGGACAGAGATTGGACCGAGATTGGACAGAGATTGGACCGAGATTGGACCGAGATTGGACCGAGATTGGACAGAGATTTGGACGGAGATTGGACCGAGATTGACAGAGAATTGGACCCGAGACTTGGACCGAGATTGGACCGAGATTGGAACGAGATTGGACCGTGATGGACGAGATTGGACAGAGATTGGACGGAGAATTGGACCGAGATTGGACCGAGATTGGACCGAGATTGGACAGAGATTGGACGAGATTGTGACAGAGATTGGACCGAGATTGCGAGATTGGACCGAGATTGGACCGAGATTGGACCGAGATTGGGACGAGATCTGGACCGAGATTGGACCGAGATTGGACCGAGATTGGACCGAGATTGGACCGAGAATGACCGAGATTGGACCGAGATTGGACCGAGATGGACCGAGATTGGACCGAGATATGGACCGAGATTGGACCGAGATTGGACCGAGATTGGACCGAGATTGGACAGAGATTGGACCGAGATTGGACAGAGATTGGACGAGATTGGACCGAGATTGGACCGAGAATGGACCGAGATTGGACCGAGATTGGACCGAGATTGGACAGAGATTGGACGAGACTTGGACCGAGATTGACCGAGATTGGACCGAGATTGGACCGAGATTGGACCGAGGATTGGACCGAGATTGGACCGAGATTGGACCGAGATTGGACCGAGATTGGACCGAGATTGGACCGAGATTGGACCTGAGATTGGACAGAGATTGGACGAGATTGGACCGAGATTGGACAGAGATTGGACGAGATTGGACCGAGTTGGACCGAGAATTGGACCGAGATTGGACCGAGATTGGACGAGATTGGACCGAGATTGGACCGAGATTGGACCGAGATTGGACCGAGATTGGACGAGATTGGACCGAGATTGGACCGAGATTGGACCGAGATTGGACCGAGATTGGACGAGATTGGACGAATTGGACCGAGATTGGGACCGAGATGGACCGAGATTGGACCGAGATTGGACCGAGATTGGACCGAGATTGGACAGAGATTGGACCGAGATTGGACCGAGATTGGACCGAGATTGGACAGAGATTGGACCGAGATTGGACGGAGATTGGACCGAGATTGGACCGAGATTGGACCGAGATTGGACCGAGATTGGACCGAGATTGGACCGAGATTGGACCGAGATTGGACCGAGATTGGACGGAGATTGGACCGAGATTGGACCGAGATTGGACCGAGATTGGACCGAGATTGGACCGAGATTGGACCGAGATTGGACCGAGATTGGACAGAGATTGGACCGAGATTGGACCGAGATTGGACCGAGATTGGACCGAGATTGGACCGAGATTGGACCGAGATTGGACGGAGATTGGACAGAGATTGGACCGAGATTGGACCGAGATTGGACAGAGATTGGACCGAGATTGGACAGAGATTGGACCGAGATTGGACGGAGATTGGACGGAGATTGGACCGAGATTGGACCGAGATTGGACCGAGATTGGACCGAGATTGGACCGAGATTGGACCGAGATTGGACAGAGATTGGACCGAGATTGGACGGAGATTGGACTGAGATTGGACCGAGATTGGACGGAGATTGGACAGAGATTGGACCGAGATTGGACCGAGATTGGACAGAGATTGGACCGAGATTGGACAGAGATTGGACCGAGATTGGACGGAGATTGGACGGAGATTGGACCGAGATTGGACCGAGATTGGACCGAGATTGGACCGAGATTGGACCGAGATTGGACCGAGATTGGACCGAGATTGGACCGAGATTGGACCGAGATTGGACCGAGATTGGACCGAGATTGGACCGAGATTGGACCGAGATTGGACAGAGATTGGACCGAGATTGGACCGAGATTGGACCGAGATTGGACGGAGATTGGACGGAGATTGGACCGAGATTGGACCGAGATTGGACCGAGATTGGACCGAGATTGGACCGAGATTGGACCGAGATTGGACCGAGATTGGACCGAGATTGGACCGAGATTGGACGGAGATTGGACCGAGATTGGACCGAGATTGGACCGAGATTGGACCGAGATTGGACCGAGATTGGACGGAGATTGGACGGAGATTGGACAGAGATTGGACAGAGATTGGACCGAGATTGGACCGAGATTGGACCGAGATTGGACGGAGATTGGACCGAGATTGGACCGAGATTGGACCGAGATTGGACAGAGATTGGACCGAGATTGGACCGAGATTGGACAGAGATTGGACAGAGATTGGACCGAGATTGGACCGAGATTGGACCGAGATTGGACGGAGATTGGACGGAGATTGGACGGAGATTGGACCGAGATTGGACCGAGATTGGACCGAGATTGGACCGAGATTGGACCGAGATTGGACAGAGATTGGACAGAGATTGGACCGAGATTGGACCGAGATTGGACCGAGATTGGACCGAGATTGGACAGAGATTGGACCGAGATTGGACAGAGATTGGACAGAGATTGGACGGAGATTGGACAGAGATTGGACCGAGATTGGACGGAGATTGGACCAAGATTGGACAGAGATTGGACCGAGATTGGACAGAGATTGGACCGAGATTGGACCGAGATTGGAGAGAGATTGGACCGAGATTGGACCAAGATTGGACCGAGATTGGACGGAGATTGGACCGAGATTGGACCGAGATTGGACCGAGATTGGACCGAGATTGGACCGAGATTGGACCGAGATTGGACCGAGATTGGACCGAGATTGGACGGAGATTGGACGGAGATTGGACAGAGATTGGACTGAGATTGGACCGAGATTGGACCGAGATTGGACCGAGATTGGACCGAGATTGGACCGAGATTGGACCGAGATTGGACCGAGATTGGACGGAGATTGGACCGAGATTGGACCGAGATTGGACAGAGATTGGACCGAGATTGGACCGAGATTGGACGAGATTGGACGGAGATTGGACGGAGATTGGACCGAGATTGGACAGAGATTGGACAGAGATTGGACCGAGATTGGACCGAGATTGGACCGAGATTGGACCGAGATTGGACCGAGATTGGACGGAGATTGGACGGAGATTGGACCGAGATTGGACGAGATTGGACCGAGATTGGACGGAGATTGGACCGAGATTGGACGGAGATTGGACGGAGATTGGACGGAGATTGGACAGAGATTGGACCGAGATTGGACCGAGATTGGACCGAGATTGGACGGAGATTGGACAGAGATTGGACCGAGATTGGACCGAGATTGGACGAGATTGGACCGAGATTGGACCGAGATTGGACAGAGATTGGACCGAGATTGGACCGAGATTGGACCGAGATTGGACCGAGATTGGACGGAGATTGGACGGAGATTGGACGGAGATTGGACGAGATTGGACCGAGATTGGACAGAGATTGGACCGAGATTGGACCGAGATTGGACCGAGATTGGACAGAGATTGGACCGAGATTGGACCGAGATTGGACCGAGATTGGACCGAGATTGGACAGAGATTGGACCGAGATTGGACCGAGATTGGAC
>JASTWF010001677.1:0-65975 GCA_030390025.1 Squalus acanthias | reverse complement strand
AAACTCTGCAGCACTGTTGTCACCAACAGCACTTCGGTTTCACAAAAGTGTCCCAAATTGAAGAGCGAAGTTATCTCCGCCACCAACCCTACCCGTCAATCTGCGCGGCCGCGCAGCCAGTTCGAAGGGTCCGCGCGGGGGATAAAATAATGAGAGGGAACATTGCCGGCACCCTTCCTCCAATTCTGGCCTCTTGCGCAGCCCCGATTTTCCATCGCTCCACCGTCGGCGGCCGTGCCTTTCGGCTGCCGGGGTCCCCAAGCTCTGGGATTCCCTCCCCAAAACCTCTCCGCTCCCCTCTCCTCCTTTAAGATGCTACTCCCTTTTTTTTAAAAAAGGAAGACTTGCATTTATGCAGCGCCTTTCAGGGCGTCCCAAAGCGCCTTACAGCCAATTAAGTACTTTTTTTTTTAAGTGCAGTCGCTGTCGTAATGTAGGAAACGCCAGCATGCGCACAGCAAGCTCCCACAAACAGCAATAGGATGGTGATCAGATCATCTGTTTTAGTGATGTTGATTGAGGGACAAATATTGGCCAGGACACCGGGGGTAACTCCCCTGCTCTTCATCAAAATCGTGCCTTGGGATCTTTTACGTCTGCCCGAGAAAGCAGACGGGGGCCTCGGTTTAACGTCTCATCCAAAAGACGGCACCTCTGACAGTGCAGCGCCCCCTCAGCACTGCACTGGAGTGTCAGCTTAGATTTTTGTGTTCAAGTCTCTGGAGTGGGACTTAAGCCACAACCTTTTGACTCAGAAGTGAGGGTGCTGCCCACTGAGCCACAAACTCCAAATTATAGACCAAGGACAAGGAAATTTTATCAACTTGATCGAACTGTGGAGCAGGCTACTCCGGCTCCCGATTCCTACGTTTCAATTGAAGCGTAAAGTTATCTCCCCATCTCTGTAATCTCCGCCAGTCCTCACAACCAACGTTCCCCCTGCATGGCCGCGCACCCATGGCGAGGTCCAGCACCGGCCACTCACCAGCGCTGCCGCTGGAAGAGTGACGGCGCTTGCGCAACCGCGCAGCAAGTTTAAAGGGAACGCGCACGGAAAAAATTAGTGGGAACATTGTCTACAACCGTCCGAGATCTCTGCACTCCTCCAATTCTGGAATTGGAGGAGCGCAGAGGTCTCGGATTTTAATCGCTCTACCATTGGCGGCCGTGCCTTCAGCTGCCCAGGCCCCAAGTTCTGGAATTCCCACCCTAAACCTCTCCAGCTCGCTCTCCTCCTTTAAGACATTCCTTAAAACCTACCTCTTTGACCAAGCTTTTGGTCACCTGTCCCAATATCTCCTTATGTGGCTCGGTGTCATATTTTTGTCTGATGACGCTCCTGTGAAGCGCCTTGGGATATTTTACTACGTTAAAGGCACTGTATAAATACAAGTAGTTGTTGTTGTCCATGTCGACTATCCCCTCCAGTCCCTGCAGTGCCCATCGGTCACGGACGTCCTGAAGCGTACCGGCGGACACCGCGTGATCCCTATCCAGGGGGCGCCCAGGCGTGGGCGTAGCCACGGAAGAGAGGCAGGCAGTCGGGACGGATGGTGTGTCCCCCCTTTCCCCGACCACACGCTGCTTGGACCTGTGGATGTCCACTTTGGCCAGGCCCGGGAGCAAACCTACAAGGAGGTCTTCCGACTTGCCCGCTCCCCTCCTCCGCACTGGGTGGCCGAAGATCAGGAGCATGGGGACTGAAGTGCAGCCAGAAATTGAGGAGCAGCCCCCTCAAATAGTGGAAGAGGGGCTGCAACCTCTCACACTCAGGAACGGTAGCATGGTGGTTATGTTACTGGACTGGTAATCCAGAGGCCTGGACTAATAATCTGGGAACGAGAGTTCAAAATCCCACCACGGCAGCTGTGGAATTTAAATTCGGTTAATTAAATAAATCTGGAATAAAAAGCTAGTATCAGTAATGGTGACCATGAAATTACCGGATTGTCGTAAAAACCCATCTGGTTCACTAATGTCCTTTCGGGAAGGAAATCTGCCGTCCTTACCTGGTTCTGCCTATATGTGACTCCAGACCCACAGCAATGTGGTTGACTCTTAACTGCGCTCTGGAATGGCCTAGCAAGCCACTCCATTGTAACAAACCGCTACAAGAAACAATAATAAGAATAAGGCTGGACGGGCCACCCAGCATCGACCTTGGCACCAGCTTCGGACACAACAATGGCACACCCAGCCCAGTCGACCCTGCAAAGTCCTCCTCATCAACATCTGGGGCCAAAATTGGGAGAGCTGTCACACAGACTAGTCAAGCAACAGCCTGACATCGTCATAATAACAGAATCATACCTTTCTTCCAATGTCCCAGACTTCTCCTTCACCATCCCTGAGTATGTCCTGTCCGAAGGGCAGGACAGACCCATCAGAGGTGACGGCACAGTGGTATACAGTCGAGAGGGAGTGGCCCTGGGAGTCCTCAACATTGACTCCGGATCCCATGAAGTCTCATGGCATCAGGTCAAGCATGGACAAGGAAACATCCTGCTGATGCCCACCCTCAGCTGATGAATCAGTACTCCTCCATGTTGAACACCACTTGGAAGAAGCACTGAGGGTAGCAAGGGCACAGAATGTACTCTGGGTGGGGGACTTCAATGTCCATCATCTAGAGTGGCTCGGTAGCACCACTCCCGGCCGAGTCCTGAAGGACATAGCTGCCAGACTGGGCCTGCAGCAGGTGGTGAGAGAACCAACATGAGGGAAAAACCCTACTTGACCTCATCCTCACCAATCTACCTGTCACAGATGCATCTGTCCATGACAGCATTGGTAGCAGTGACCACCGCACAGTCCTTGTGGAGACGAAAGTCCCGTCTTCACACTGAGGACATCCTCCATCGTGTTGTGTGACACTACCACCGTGCTAAATGGGATAGATTCAGAATAGATCTAGCAGCTCAAAACTGGGCATCCATGAGGCGCTGTGGGGCAGCAGCAGAATTGTATTCCACCACAATCTGTAACCTCATAGCCCGGCATATCCCTCACTCTACCATTACCATCAAGCCAGGTGACCAACCCTGGATCAATGAGGAGTGTAGAGCATGCCAGGAGCAGCACCAGGCGTACCTAAAAATGAGATGCCAACCTGGGGAAGCTGCAACACAGGACGACATGCATGCTAAATAATGGATGCAGCATGCTATAGACAGAGCTAAGCGATCCCACAACCAATAGATTAGATCAAAGCTCTGCAGTCCTGCCACATCCAGTCGTGAATGGTAGTGGACCATTAAACAACTGACGGGAGGAGGAGGCTCCATGAATATTCCCATCCTCAATGATGGCGGAGCCCAGCATATGAGTGCAAAAGACAAGGCTGAAGCGTTTGCAACCATCTTCAGCCAGAAGTGCCGAGTGGATGATCAATCTCGGCCGCTTCCTGAGGTCCCCACCATCACAGAAGCCAGTCATCAGCCAATTCGATTCACTCCACGAGATATCAAGAAACGGCTGAGCGCACTGAATACAGCAAAAGCTGTGGGCCCTGACAACATCCCGGCTGTCATACTGAAGACTTGGGCTCCAGAACTAGCCGCGCCTCCAGCCAAGCTGTTCCAGTACAGCTACAACACTGGCATCTATCCGACAATGTGGAAAACTGCCCAGGTATGTCCTGTCCACAAAAAACAGGGCAAATCCAATCCAGCCAATTACCGCCCCATCAGTCTACTCTCAATCATCAGCAGAGTGATGGAAGGTGTCATCGACAGTGCAATCAAGGGGCACTTACTCACCAGCAACCTGCTCACTGATGGCCCAGTTTGGGTTCCGCCAGGACCACTCAGTTCCAGACCTCATTACAGCCTTAGCCCAAACATGGACAAAAGAGCTGAATTCCAGAGGTGAGGTGAGAGTGACTGCCTTTGACATCAAGGCAGCATTTGACCGAGTGTGGCATCAAGGAGCCCTAGTAAAATTGAAGTCAATAGGAATCAGGAAAGACTGAAGTCATAGCTAGCACAAAGTAAGACAGTTGTGGTTGTTGGAGGCCAATTATCTCAGCCCCAGGGCATGGCTGCAGGAGTTCCTCAGGGCAGTGTCCTAGGCCCAACCATCTTCAGCTGCTTCATCAATGGCCTTCCCTCCATCATAAGGTCAGAAATGGGGATGTTTGCTGATGACTGCACAGTGTTCAGTTCTATTGGCAACTCCTCAGATAATGAAGCAGCCTATGCCCGGATGTAGCAAGACCTGGATGACATTCAGCTTGAGCTGATAAGCGGCAAGTAACAATCGCGCAACACAAGTGCCAGGCAATGACTAACTCCAACAAGAGAGCGTCTAACCAGTGCCCCTTGACATTCAACGGCATTACTATCGCCAAATCCCCCAACATCAACATCCTGGGGGACACCATTGTCCAGAAAATTAACTGGACCAGCCACATAAATACTGTGGCTATAAGAGCAGGTCAGAGGCTGGGTATTCTGTGGCGAGTGTCTCACCTCCTGACTCCCCAAAGCTTTTTCACCATCTACAAGGCACAAGTGTCTACACTAGCTTGGATGAGTGCAGCTCCGACAACACTCAAGAAGCTTGACACCATCCAGGACAGAAACAGCCCGCTTGATTGGCACCCCATCCACCACCTTAAACACTCACTCCCTCCACCACCGGCGCACCGTGGCTGCAGTGTGTATCATCTACAAGATGCACTGCAGCAACTCACCGATGCTTCTTCGGCAGCACCTCCCAAACCCGCGACCTCTTCCACCTAGAAGGACAAGGGCAGCAGGCGCATGGGAACACCACCACCTCCAAGTTCCTCTCCAAGTCACACACCATCCTGACTTGGAAATATATCGGCCGTTCCTTCATCGTCGCTGGGTCAAAATCCTGGAACTCCCTCCCTAACAGCACTGTGGGAGCACCTTCACCACGCGGACTGCAGCGGTTCAAGAAGGCAGCTCACCACCACCTTCTCAAGGGCAACTAGAGATGGGCAATAAATGCTGGCCTTGCCAGTGACGCCCACATCCCAGGAACTAATTTTAAAAAAACACTCCCCATATACATGAAACACAGACTCATCCTGGCTGCAAAAGTTACAGGCAGTCTGGGAGTCCATGAATCTGCTTAAAAGCCTATTTGACGGAACAGCTCCGTGCAACGCACGATGTCCTACTGTGTAAGGCTTTGGCCTAGCTTGAAGTGAAAGTTGTCGCGGATGGTCAAGGAGTTTGATTCAACTCTTCTTAATTGCCAATTTAGATGACTGTCACCAATCAAAAGCAATTTAGCAAAAGTGCCCCCTTTTAAAGGTTGCTGTCAGGAGAGGGCGTTAGTTGAAGGGCTAGCCACCAAAATGTCGTGCAGCCTCTTTAATGAGTGCTAGCAGGCATTTTAAGTGGCAATCAGCTGGTTAACAAGCCTCTGGGTGGCCGTTCCTAGCGTTGGCTTCAACTCCTTTACCAAGATAGCGTTGTGCGCCTAACGTGGGCTAAACCGCCATTGCCGCTTAAGACCCCATCTTAGCCATCTCTTTAGTGCCTAAAGTATGCGGCGAAAATCGCCCCCGCAAACTGAGAAGAGGTAAATGGGATAGCAGGAAATATTACCGAGAGGTTGGTCAATTTTGGGAGCAGAGGTAGGTTCCTGGGGCATCGAACTATGATCTCTCCAAGGTAAAGTCAGGCAAGTACCTTGAAGGGAAGGCCCGTTTATTGGGTGGATGGTGGGAAGATGAACTAGATGGCGTGAGGGTCGATTATGCGATCAAGTGCTGCATCTGGCTGTGATTTCCTTACATACAGTCCTTATTAGTACTTACCCACATCTAGGGAGCACCTGACCATGGAATCACTTCCTGGTCTCTTCCTGCCTTGAAATGTTCTGTCTTCTCCCCATAGTTCTCTGTGGATTTACCTTTTAGATTGGGGTTTGCCAGCATCAAAGTCAAGGATTTTAACTGTTTGGGAGTTGCACGTTTCAATCTGAGTTACAACAGCGACTACACATAAAAAGTACTTCATTGGCCATAAAGCGCTTTGGGATATCCTGAAGTCATGAAAGGTGCTATAGAAAGAAAGGCAAGTCTTTCTTTCCGAGTTATCACCATCGGTTTGCTCTCAGATCAGTTCCTATCGTGGACAGTCACATGTTCTGTCCCTCAATGCCTGTTTACCCCTTCATCGCCGACCTAACCCGCCCGCTCTCCTGCACTAGACATCTTTCCGGCCTCTGAGCTAGTTCCAGTTTGGCCTAACTGGAAGCGGCTTTTTGCACTTGGCCGGGAGCAGGGGTGGGAATTGGATACTGAGAACTGGTTCAGATTCATTGCACATAAGACGTTTAAAGGCACCACACAGAACTCACTTTCAACCATCAGTGTTGGCTGCGTTAAATCAGTGCCCTGAAGGATGGTATTTACAGCACAGAAACAGGCCATTCGGCCCAACTGGTCCGTGCCGATGTTTATGCTCCACACGAGCCTCCTCACACCCCTCTTCATCTCACCCTATCAGCATATCCTTCTGTTCCTTTCTCCCTCATGTACTTATCTAGTTTCTCTTTAAATGCATTTCTGCTCCTCACCTCAACTACTCCCTGGGGTAGCGAGTTCCCCATTCTCACCACCCTCTGGGTAATGAACAGGATTTTATTGTTGAGTATCTTATATTTATCACCCCTAGTTTTGGACTCCCCCACAGGGGGTTAAGCGGACAGTGTTGCTAACCCATTACACTGCCCAGTTGCCTCTGTATTTTTTGGGGGGAGAAATTCGGTACAGCCCCGTTTGGGGTGCTAAAACTTTAAGGGGGAAAAATTCAGTTGGTTGCACCTCCCGTTAGCACCTTAAGAGGGCGCTAATGGGGTGCAAAACCACTAGCGCCCGGGCGCGGCGATGTTTACGCCACTCGCGAAATTAACTAGACATTTTGCGGCGGCGCTAAACACTACCGCCATGATCTCCTGCGCCGGCAGATCGTGACGTCACTCGAGTGCGCAACGCCCCGGAGCGGATATTGAGTGGCGCCCCCTGCCTTACCGCCTGCCACTAGCAACGACAGGTTGAGGGGAGCGTTTTGCAGTCATGAAGGGACTGGGGGAGCGCTATTTAAAGGCGACCGCTTCCTGCCTTTTTTTGTTGGCGACATTTTTGAACCACGCATTCTGAGAGAGAGAGGGAGAGACTTCTGGAGAGATTCAACGCTGTGTGAAGGAGTTTTGGGTACTGAGCAGCACTTTGCAGGTTCATTTTGATTTGCCCTTCCTTGTATCGATTTAAAAGAGACTGTGGGGGCTGCACTCTGAGCTCTTTCCCTGGTACTCTCCGTTGTTCTTTCCAGCAGATTTGATGTGCAGGTCTCTCCAGGCCAAGATTCAAGGCTGTAATGAGCAGGATGTGGATGGAAAGCAAGATCAACCCTCCCCTTTAAGAACTGGCCGGTGCCATTGTGTCTGTGTTCCATTGCTGACTGACATCACATGAGCTTCGCCAGCGCTCTGAGGTAGCGCCTCGCTCCTCGGCCTTTGCGCCTTAAGACAGGTGTGAAGCGCCTGATTTAGCGCTCCAATCAACTCCAGGGGCGATAAAAGTCAAGTTTGCAGTCGGAGGCGATAATTAGCGCCAGGCGCTAATCTTTGCGCCCGGCTGATAATTGCGCCCCAAACGGGGCGATACTGAATTTTTCCCCCTAAAAGTTGAAAATTTAGCACCAGGCGCTAATCATTCGCGCCTCCCGCGAAATTCGGTTTGAGCGCCCCCCAAGAGGGAAGTGGAGCGCTAAATCAAGCGCTAACCACTTCTCTTAGGGCGCTGAAGCCCGAGAGCGAGGCGGTAGCGGCAGAGCGCTAAACAATTTCGAGCGCATTGTAAACGGCGCTCTTTCATCACAGAGGCTGCTTCCCTCGCTTAAAGGGGAAGGCCATTGATGCTGCACAAGCTAGTTGATGTCAGTCCTGCTTCGCAAGGCGACCTGGGCGACTGCCATTACAGCCCCAAACACGCTCACAAAGTGGAGAGCTTGGACATCTCGCACCAATGAAGCATTAAGAACTTTGCGCAGGCACCAGACTGGTGCAAAAAATAAATCTTGCGCTAGCTGAAAAGCATTCCCTTTAATTACCGCTCTCGAAGCAGCCAGCCGAGTTCACAACGCCTCCTTCTGCTGGCGTTGTCGGCGCGAGGCGATACAGCAGGGGGCGAGGGTCAATTTTTCATCCGGGGCGATAACGGGGCGCTGCGCACTTTATGACATCACCATCTGCGAGGTGCTAGAGGCCCAGGCGCTAAAAGTTGGCGCCAGTGCTAAAGCGGCACTGAAGCTCGTGGGCGTTACTACATTCGCTGCGCCCGGGCGCTAACCCCTTAGTGCCCCATTAGCGCCCCTGCCAGGCGCTAACGGCAGGCGCTACCATACCGAATTTTGCGGCCTTAATATCTTAGGAACATAGGGGGGAAAAATTCGGTACCTTAGCGCCTCCTGTTAGCGCCAGCAGATGGAGCTAACAGGTCGCTCGAACATTATAGAAACATAGAAACATAGAATATAGGAGCAGGAGTAGGCCATTCAGCCCCTCGAGCCTGCTCCGCCATTCAATGCGATCATGGCTGATCATCCAAATTCAGTACCCTGTCCCTGCCTTCTCTCCATATCCCTTGATCCCTTTAGTTTTAAGAAATATATCTACCTCCTTCTTGAATATATTTAATGAATTGGCCTCTACTGCCTTCTGTATTATCGCCGGGGTGAGGCGAATCTAACGCCGCACGCCAAATCCCGCCCCCCCCTTCCCCCCCCACCCCGCAGCGCCGCCGCTAACAGTTATCGCCAGGCGCCTCAATGCCAGGTGGATCGTGACCTCAGTGAGTGTGCAATGCTCACTGAGCACCCGATCAGCGAAATTGATTGTCGCCACCTACCTTAGCGCCTGGAGTAAACATCGGCAGGGCGAGCTGGTGTGAAGCACCAGGAAGCTGGCTCCAGGGACTTTATTTAAAGGGATCACGAGTAATGACTCGCAACTGTCAGGTTAGTGGAGTTTCAGTGGTTTCTTGTCAGTTTCACATAGTGCAACAGTTTAATTCAGTAATTTCAAGATTATTTTGTATGAGGAGTGTTGTGGCAGCTAAAAAGTAGCTACATTTATTTTTAAAAATCAAACTGCTACACTTGGTTACATTAATGGGGGCTGTACTGGCAGTCGACCTTGCCCTCCAGGATCTACGGCGGAGGGAGCGGAGGCAGCGAGAAAGACTGGAACATGTGCCCAGAGGGAGGAGGAGGGCCATCAGGGCTCTCAACAGGAGGCCTTACCCTCCGAGGGTATTCCGACAGCAATTCTCCTACCTCCAATTAAGTGAGGAGAAGTGCATTAGAAGGCTCCGCTTCACCAAGGAGGTGGTCACAGAACTCTGCCACCTCCTGCAACAGACCTCGAGCCTCAGATCAGGGTGATCACGGCTCTCACAGTAGCAGTCAAGGTCAGTCGCCCTCAATTTCTTCACCAGCGGATCCTTCCAGTCTGCAACAGGAGATATAGCTAACATCTCGCAGTTCGCCGTCCATCACTGCATCCGGGAGGTCACAGAGAAATCTCTACAGTAGGAGAAGGGACTACATTTCCTTCCCCATCACCAGAGAGAAGCAGGACGAGCGTGCATGTGGCTTTGCCAGGATAGCGGCATTCCCCATGGTGCAGGGCGCCATTGACTGCACCCATGTCGCTTTGCGGGCACCGCATAACAATCCTGATGTCTTCTGTAACCGCAAAGGCTACCACTCACTTAATGCGCAGTTAGTGTGCGACCACAGACAGTGAATCCTCAATGTGGATGTCCGCTATCCTGGCAGCAGCCACAAAGCCATCATCCTGCACCAGACCGGTGTGTCAGCAGCCGTCCAGCCACCACGTCAAGCTCGCGGCTGGCTGCTCGGAGACAAGGGCTGTCCACTCTCCACCTGGCTCATGACTCCTCTCCACAACCCCAACTCCTGCCCAGCACTTATATAATGAGAGTCATGCTGCCACCAGGAACATCATCGAGCAGGCCATCGACCTAATGAAGCAACAGTTCTGCTGCCTTGACTCCTTGGGAGGATCCCTCCAGTACTCGGCTGAGCGGGTGTCCCATTTCGTGGTGGTCTGCTGCATGCTCCATAACTTGGCCATCATGAGGGCCCAGCCCTTGCCAGCAGGGATTGCGGGACCACCTCAGGAGGAGGAAGAGGGAGAGGAGGAGGAGGAGGACGAGGTGGAAGAGGAAGATGAGGAGAACGAGGAACAGGAGTAAGGGAGGAGGCAGCCACTCAATTGGCCTTCCGGAAGGGCGGTCCATGACCGCCTCATCAGACTGCGGTCCCCAGATCCCCGTTGCTCAACACATCCCCATCATTCCATCCCTGCCGTAGGCCATATCACAGCGCAAAGCTGAAATGAGACACATCACAAAAGAATCCAAACTGAATTAATAAATTTATCAACAATCAGTGAAAACATATTTACAACAAAAATACTAACTATTCACCCTTATGCAATCCCTTAGTGCCTCTCGTTACTGTGCCTTTGCCTACTCTAGTGCTCCTACAAAGTGTTGGACCAGTGACTGCAGCAGGGCTGGTGGAAGGCTGCTGAGTGTCCGTGCGGGAGACTGCAGATGCCCTTGCAGGACGCCCTCGACGAACTGTGGGCCTGGAAGGCCCGGCTGTAGACAAGGGCAATGGCGGAGTGGCAGTGGTGGGAGCAGGAATGCTGTCATCCTGGGAAAGGACAGCAGCTTCCTGCTCCACTGACCCACTGCTACTCTCCCGGGGCAGCACCTCAGCATCACTACTAATCTGTTGGAGCACAGATTGCTGGCCTGCTGCGACACCGTGACAGCCCCGGTCGACGGTGGTAGACCCAGCCACGATGGCAGCAGTCAGAGCTTGCGTGGCATCAAGCTGAGACTGCACGAGAGCAGTCCGAGATTGAATGCCACCAAGCATTGACTGCATTACAACACTAAGACGTTGCATCGCTTCCAACAAGAAAGAAAAATTCCAAGGGGAGGACCCACCATCCGTGGTTAACTAAAAAAGTTAAAGATAGTATTAAACTTAAAGAAAAAGCATATAATTGTGCAAAGATGGGTGGCAGGTCAGAAGATTGGACAGAATATAAAAAACAAGAATGACTAAAAGATTAATAAGGAGAGAGAAATTAGAGTACGAGAGAAAGCTAGCTAGAAATATAAAAACAGTTAGTAAGAGTTTCTATAGATATTTTAAAAAGAAAAGAGTTAACAAAGTGAGCGTTGGTCCTATAAAAGGTGAGTCTGGGGAATTAATAATGGAAAATAAGGAGATGGCAGTTGAATTGAACAGGTATTTTGCATCGGTCTTCACTATAGAGGATACAGGTAACATCCCAGAAATAGCTGTAAATCAGGAAATGGAAGGGAGGGAGGAACCCAAGAAAATTATAATCACCAGGGAAGTGGTACTGAGCAAATTGTTGGAGCTGCGGGCTGACAAGTCCCCAGGTCCTGATGGACTTCATCCTAGGGTCTTAAAAGAAGTGGCTAGTGAAATAGTTGATGCGTTGGTTTTAATTTTCCAAAATTCCCTAGATTCGGGGAAGGTTCCATTAGATTGGAAAATAGCGAATGTAACTCCTTTATTCAAAAAGGGAGGGAGACAGAAAGCAGGAAACTACAGGCCAGTTAGCTTAACATCTGTCATAGGGAAGATGTTAGAAGCTATTATTAAAGACGTTATAGCAGGGCACTTAGAAAAGTTCAAAGTAATCAGGCAGAGTCAACATGGTTTTGTGAAAGGGAAATCATGTTTAACCAATTTATTGGAGTTCTTTGAGGAAGTAACATGTGCTGTGGATAAAGGGGAACCAGTGGATGTACTGTACTTAGATTTCCAGAAGGCATTTGATAAGGTGCCATGTCAAAGGTTATTGCGGAATATAAAAGCTCATGGTGTAGGGGGTAACATATTGGCATGGATAGAAGATTGGCTAGCTAACAGGAAGCAGAGAGTAGGCATAAATGCGTCATTTTCTGATTGGCAAGATGTAATGAGTGGTGTGCCACAGGGATCAGTGCTGGGGCCTCAACTATTTACAATTTATATAAATGACTTGGATGAAGGGACCGAAGGTATGGTTGCTAAATTTGCTGATGACACAAAGATAGGTAGGAAAGTAAATTGTGAAGAGGACATAAGGAGGCTACAAAGGGATATAGATAGGTTAAGTGAGTGGGCAAAGATCTGGCAAATGGAGTATAATATGGGAAAATGTGAAGTTGTCCATTTTGGCAGGAAGAATAAATAAAAAGCATATTATCTAAATGGTGAGAGATTGCAGAGCTCTGAGATGCAGAGGGATCTGGGTGTCCTAGTGCATGAATCGCAAAAGGTTACTATGCAGGTACAGCAAGTAATTAGGAAAGCTAATAGAATGTTATCGTTTATTGCAAGGGGAATTGAATACAAAAGTAGGGAGGTTATGCTTCAGTTATACAGGGCATTGGTGAGACCACATCTGGAGTACTGTGTACACTATTGGTCTCCTTATTTAAGGAAGGATGTAAATGCGTTGGAAGCAGTTCAGAGAAGGTTTACTAGACTAATACCTGGAATGGGCGGGTTGTCTTATGAGGAAAGGTTGGACAGGCTAGGCTTGTATCCGCTGGAGTTTAGAAGAGTAAGAGGTGACTTGATTGAAACATATAAGATCCTGAGGGGTCTGGACAGGGTGGATGTGGAGAGGATGTTTCCTCTAGTGGGAGAATCTAGATCTAGGGGTCACTGTTTAAAAATAAGGGGTCGCCCATTTAAGACAGAGATGAGGAGAAATCTTTTCTCACAGAGGGTCGTGAGTCTTTGGAACTCTCTTCCTCAGAGGGCGGTGGAAGCAGAGTCTTTGAATATTTTTAAGGCAGAGGTAGATCGATTCTTGATAAGCAAGGGGGTGAAAGGTTATCGGGGATAGGTGGGAATGTGGAGTAATCGGATCAGCCATGATCTTATTGAATGGCGGAGCAGGCTCGAGGGGCCGAGTGGCCTACTCCTGCTCCTAATTCATATGTTCGTATGTTTGTATGTTCCGCTTGTGCTGCAATGGAAGCTGCCAGATCACCCATCACATGCGGCATCAGGTCCCCACGGTCTCTTTGGGAGTTGACCATCCTTTGCAGACTGCAAATGATGAGCTCCATGGTGTGCGCAGAGCCCTGTGCAATGTTGGATTTGGACTCCTCTACGCTCCCTATCATTTCCGAGAGGCTCTCGGGTACCTTTGCCATTGCACCTATCATCTCTGTGTGCATGCCCATCACCCTTCTTCTGAAGGCCTCCCCATTGAGGTCCTCATCTGAGTCCTGCGCAGCAGAACCCACGCGCGAACTCGCCCTCCAGGGAGCTGACCCCGAGCTACCCTTTCCCCCTGGCCTTTCTGCAGCCCACTTGTCCCCGGTGCCTCACCCTGCGCAGATCCTGCTACTATACTAGCCTCTATAGAACGCGTAGTGCCAGTATCTGAGCTGGTGCCTGCGGGTGAGACATGCAGTGACGCGGTGTGTTTTTCCTCCTCCTACTTCTCCCGCCTTGCTCTCAACGGTGCCCTTAGGGACAGGCTGCTGATTATCTGAAAGCATAAAGGCACAAGAGTCGGGTTAAGGTGCGGGGAGGGGGGCAGTAAGGGAGAAATAATGCATGCATACAGCATGATTAGCTGGAAAGTGCGAAATGCTTGTGGGGTGAGGGGGAAGTGGGATGTGAGAAGAAGGAGTAGGGATGAACATACCGTTGCTGTCCCCAAGGGGGTCAACATCGCCGGTGGCCACGTCCACATCGCCCACCACCTGGCGCCCAATGATCTGCAGCACTCTATTCTCCATCGCAGGCAGTGATTGGGTGTCGGCTTGTCCCCTGCCTGTGCGCTCCTGCTCCCTCCTGTTATGAGCCATCTGGCCTGCAAGAGAAAGGAAAGTGTGTGAGTGAGTGTGGAGCAATGTGTTTGGGTCATGTGCCTGCTATAGTTGAATAGCTGTCATTGTATGCAAGGTGTGAGATGTGGGTGTGAGTGTTGGCATGTAGAGATTTTTGGTGGGTGAGTGCTGGGGGTGTGGTGCTTTGGGCAGTGTGTGAAGATTGTGGTACAGATGGTGGTATGTACCATTTGTTGAAGCATTCATTCACCCTGACCACCCGAGTAAGGTCATTAAATTTCTTCCTGCACTGTGTGTGGGTCCTGGGGACCACAGTGCTGCCCGAGACGTGCTGCGCTACCTCCCTCCACATGGTTCGGAAGACTTGCGGCGAGGGCCTCCTGCCACTTGCCGGGTAGAGCACCGCCATCCATCTCTCCACAGTGAACACCAATGCCTCCAATGCTTGATGGCAAAATCTGCGGGCTCTCTCCCTGGGGCATGGATCTGCCATGAGTACAGCTGCTTCAGTCCTCTGGCTGCTTCTCCTTGTCCTGCTTCTGCTTGCTGAGGCAGCTGCACAGCCAGCAATGCTGAGAATGAGGCTCTGCAGCATCAATGAACCTCCCCTTTAAGAACTGGCAAAAGCCTGTGGCAATCATGACTTGCGATTAGACTGCACCTGATATTGGTCCACCCTTTGAGTGTAACGCCAATGAGCTTGGGCTTAAAGACTTGAATTAGCGCGCCAATCATTTCTTTGAGCAGTGAGAATGAATTTTGCGTGCAGTCTAAAGCATTAGCGCCTGGCACTAATTCTCCAACTTTTCTAATGATACCGCCCATTCCTGGGCTATAATGAATTTCTAGCCCATAGGAACAGGTGCAGGCCATTCAGCACCCCCCCCCCCCCACCCCCCCACCCCATTCAATTAGATCCTGGCTGATCTGTACCTCAACCCTCAAGCCTCTACCTGCCTTAGCTTGGCTCCCTTAACCAACAAAAATCTATCGATCTCAGTCTTGAAAGCTTCAATTATCCCAGCATCCACAGCCTTTGGGGGGGAGAAAATTCCAGGTTTCCACTATCCTATGTGTGAAAAAATGCGTCCTGACTTTGTTCCTAAATGACCTCGCTGCAATTTTAAGATTATGTCCCCATGTTCTTGCTTCCCCCACCAGAGGAATTAGTTTCTCTGTATCTACCCTAGCGAATCCTTTTAACATCTTAAACACCTCGAACAGATCACCCCTCAACCTTCTATACTCAAGACAATACAAGCCAAGTTTGCTGCTCACGATGCGGTCTCCTCTACATTGGGGAGACCAAACGCAGATTGGGTGACCGCTTTGCGGAACACCTCCGTTCAGTCCGTAAGGGGGACCCTGAGCTTCCGGTCGCCTGTCACTTTAATTCTCCGCTCCACTCCCACTCTGATCTCTCTGTCCTCGGCCTCTTACACTGTTCCAATGAAGCTCAACGTAAGCTCAAGGAACAGCACCTCATCTTTCGATTAGGCACTTTGAAGCCTTCTGGACTCAACATCGAGTTCAACAATTTCAGACAATAATCCCTGCCCCCATTTTTCATGCTGTATGATTTTGCCATTCCCATTTGCAACATTTTATCTTTCCTGCCTCTTACATAAGCACAGTATCTTCTTTCAATTCCTTCCTCCCCCCTGTCTCTGCACCTGCTTAATATCTGTTACATCTCCAGCTTTTTCCAGTTCTGTTGAAGGGTCCCAGACCTGAAACGTTAACTCTGTTTCTCTCCCCATGGATGCTGCCTGGCCTACTGAGTATTTCCAGCATTTTCTGTTGTTATTCTAAGTTGATGCAACCTGTCCTCACGATTTAACCCTCTAAGCCGCGGTGTTATTCTGGTGAATCTGCACTGCACTCCCTCCAAGGCCAGTATGTCCTTCCTGAGGTGCGGTGCCCAGGACTGAATGCAGTTACTCCGGACGGGGTGTCTGACCAAGGCTCTGTCCAACTGAAGCATCACTTCATCGTCATTGTATTCCTGCCCCCTTGAGATAAAGGCCGACATCAAAACACAGCTTTTTTGATTGCTTTTTGGACCTGTCCATTAGCTTGAAATGATTGGTGCGCTTGGACTCCCGAATCTCTTTGCTCCTCCACCGTGTTTCACCATTTAGAAAGTACGCCAATTTATCTTCCTTGGGTCCAAAGTGGATAGCCTCGCACTTGCCCACACTGAGCGCCATCACCCATAGTTTTGCCCACACACTTAATCTGTCAATGTCCCTTCGCAAGCTTCCTGCTCCCATCTGCGCTACTTACCGCGGCTCCTCACCTTGTTACTTCACCAAACTGCAGGGTTGCACATGCACTTCAGTCACAACTGTGATAAGGCATCATGGGCCGAAAATTGATCCCGGGACGCGAGAGTACGCACTGCGTACTCTCGCGTATTCCCACTCCAATTGCCGGTTTTCTGCATGCCCTGCGCATGCGCTGAAAACCGGCAATTGCTCTTCTGAAAAGGGGGCGGGTCCTCGGTGCATCGCGTGCGCGCTACAGGCTGCGCGCACGCTGTGCACTTCATGCTTTGGACGCGCAGGTAAGTACGGAAGATTTTGGAAATGTAAAAAGGAGGAGTAAGACCCACTTTTAAGAAGGTAAGTAGTGAATTAAGTATTTTTTTGAATTTTTTTTAACAGGTATATCTTTTTTAGAGACTTTAAAGACAGGTAAGTTTATTTTTATAACTTTATAAAAGATTTTAAATTTTTTCAAAAATTTAATTTTTTATTTAAAATGGTTAATTTAATTAACTATACTTATTTTATTAATGTGATGGTTTTTTTTAAATTTAATTGAGGTTTAGCTGTTATTTTGGGGGGGTGTAAGATTCATAGATTTCACAGCACGTATGTGAAACTTATGAATGGAAGATGGTGTGCTGCCATTGGCTCTAACTGAGTCACGTGATCCCACAGCGCGCACGAATTCACTACGCCGCTGGGATACGCAAGCACTGCCCAGCTGATCTCTAGAACATGAAGTTCGTGCGAGCTGGATCTGAAAAAGCACAAGCAAGGTGAGAGATCGCGGGAAAGCCTTACCCCCGCGGGAACAGAGCGAGATCAATTTCTGGGCCCATAAAACACATTTTTAAAACAACAAAGCAAATCTACGTGCCGGTTTATTACCACAGAAGCACTTTATTTGCATCGAAATGCCATTCTCTATCTGTTCTGAAGCTGCCGTCAGAGAATTTATTTTTTATCCGGGACCATTTCCTGTTCTGATATGGCCGTTTGATTTATTAGTGACTATATTGGCCCGAAAATTAGACCTAATACGGGAGATTACGCACTGTGTACTCTCGCGTATTCGGTCCCGAAGTGCCGGTTTCCTGCATGCACTGCGCATGCACGGGAAACCGGCACTTCGGGTATTGCGAAGGGGGCGGTTCCTAAGTGAACCACGTGCGCGCTACAGGCTGTGCGCACGCAGCGCACTTAGTTATTTTTTCAGGTTTGAACGCGCAGGTAAGTGTTGAAGATTTTACACATGAAGAAAGCAGGCGTAAGACCCCCTTTTAACAAAGTAAGTAGTTAATTAAGTATTATTTTTAATTTTTTTCAACAGGTTTATCTTTTTTAGAGACTTTAAAGAAAGGTAAGTTTATTTTTATAACTTTTAAAAAGAATTTAAATTTTTTCAAAAATTTAAATTTTTGTTTAAAGTGGATAATTTATTTAACTATAGTTATTTTATTAATGTGATGGCTTTTTTTTAAATTTAATTGAGGTTTAGCTGTTCTTTTGGGGGCTTGTTGTATTCACAGTTTTGACAGCTCTTCCTGTCAAAACTATGAATGAAAGATGGTGTGCTGCCATTGGCTCTAACTGGCCCACGTGATCCCAGAGCACGCATCGAACTAATTGCGCCTCTGGGACACGCACACACTGCGCGCCGGCACCAGGGAGAGGCCCAGGAACTGAAGTTCGTGTGGGCCAAAACCATAAAGGCAGGCGCGGAGTGCGATATCGCGGGGGATCCTTACCCCCGCGGCAACCATCGAAGTCCAATTTCTGGGCCATTATATTTACGTCCCCTAGTTTGGACTCTCTCACAAGTGGAAACATCTTCTCTACGTCTACCCTATCAAACCCCTTCATAATCCTAAAGACCACTATCAGGTCATCCCTCAGCCTTCTCTTTTCTAGAGAAAAGAGCCCCAGCCTGTTCAGTCTTTCCTGATAGTTATAACCTCTCAGTTCTGGTATCATCCTTGTAAATCATTTTTGCACCTTCTCCGGTGCCGCTATATCCTTTTCGTAATATGGAGACCAGAACTGTGCACAGTGCTCCAAGTGTGGTCTTACCACGGTTCTATACAAGTTTAACACAACTTCTCTGCTTTTCAATTCTATCCCTCTAGAAATGAACCTCAGTGCTTGGTTTGCTTTTTTTTATGTCCTTATTACCCTGTGTCACTACTTTTAGTGATTCGTGTATCAGTACCCCCAGCTCCCTCGGCTCCTCGACCCCATTTAGATATTGGCTCCCCGTTAAGCAGCGCCTCGATTTCAAAATTCTCATCCTTGTGTTCAAATCCCTTCATGGCCTCGCCTCCTCCCTATCTCTGTAATCTCCTCCAGCCCCACAACCCCCCGAGATATCTGCGCTCCTCTAATTCTGCCCTCTTGAGCATCCCTGGTTATAATCGCTCCACCATTGGTGGCCGTGCCTTCTGTGGCCTAGGCCCTGAGCTCTGGAATTCCCTGCCTAAACCTCTCCGCCTCGCTACCTCTCTCTCCTCCTTTAAGACGCTCCTTAAAACATCAGAACATAAGAAGTAGGAGCAGGAGTCGGCCATACGGCCCCTCGGGCCTGCTCCGCCATTCAATAGGATCATGGCTGATCCGAACCTAGACTCACGTCCACTTCCCTGCCCGCTCCCCATAACCCTTCATTCCCTTATCAGCGAGGAAACTGTCTATCTCCGTTTTAAATTTATTTAATGTCGCAGCTTCCACCTTTTTAACCAAGCTTTTGGTCGCCTGCTCCTAATTTCTCCTTATGTGGCTTGGTGTCAACATGTGTTGCCTTATAATACTCCTGTGAAGCGCCTTGGGACGTTTTACTACGCTATATAAATACAAGTTGTTGTTGTTGTTGTTGTAATTTTCCAAGGGGCTGAATAGGTCAACCACACATGTGTGATGTGCCCTTTGACCCTTCAGCGGGAGCCAGTTTTCTTGTCTCTCTCCACTCAACGGTTATGTCTTTGGGTTGGTATTTCACATTTGTTTGTACGATGAAGTAATTAGGCTCCCTTATCAGAGAGCAAATACAGAGAACTGCGCAGAACCAGCCCCCTGAAAGCTGGTCAGAGTCTGTTCAGATACCAAGGGAGGCACGGTGCTTTCCAGTTCTGGTGGAGATCTTGGTCGACCCAAACTGACGGACGATGTGCACTGGGAGCTGTGCCCGATGCATCGGCCTCTTCCTGATACCGCTGGCATTTATATGTATTTCGGCCAACCTCCTCCTCATTTTCCCAAACGCAGAGAGGGAATGGACCGATCATATTACGCTCCAAGTTTGGCTGATGGGAGGAATTGTCGGGGGAGGACTTTTTGTAAGTGAACTTTCTCCTTCCTTTTCATTCCCTGATTGTCCCCCTCTCCTTCGCCCCACGCTCCCGTTTCTTGAAGGTGTGGGGGTCCGCTTCAGCAGGCGTTGGCTGCCCTCCAGGCCCTGAGTGGCCATTGTTGGCCGGTGAGTATCGGCAGGTCATTCATCTGTCGGGTGTTCAGAGCTGCGTCCATCCCTGCCCCCCCACCCTCGCTCTCAAATGGATATCGTTGAGTCGGGATCAGGAGCAGGAACATTGTGTGTGTGCGTGTGTGTGTGTGTGTCCCACTCCCTAACCCAGGGGCGCTAAGGATAATCATGGCAACCCCCCCAACTGCTCCCTGGGCTGAGGCCAACTAACTCAGCAGAGACCAGGCTTCCAGCCTGAAACCTTCTAAGTGTTAGCTGTGGCTCAGTTGGTAGCACCCTCGCCTCTGAGTCAGAAGGTTGTGGGTTCATAATCCCACTCCAGAGACTTGAGCACAAAATCTAGGCTGACTGTCCCAGTGCAGTGCTGCACTGTCTGAGGTGCTGTCTTTCGGATGAGACGTTAAACCAAGTCTGCTCTCTCAGGTGGATCATAAAGGATCCCATTGTACTATTTCAAAGAAGAGCAGGGAAGGTTGTCCTGGAGCCAATATTTATCCCTCAATCAACATTACTAGAACAGATTATCTGGTCATTATCACATTGCTGTTTGTTGGAGTTTGCTGTGCGCAAATTGGCTGCTGCGTTTCCTACATTACAAACCTTGTAAAAGTACTTCATTGGCTGTAAAGCGCTTTGGGGCGTCCGGTGGCCGTGAAAGGTGCTATATAAATGCACGATCTTTCTTTCTAGACTTGATGTGGAGATGCCGGTGTTGGACTGGGGTGGACACATGTGAGAAGTCGCACAACACCAGGTTATAGTCCAACAGCTTTATTTGAAATCACAAGCTTTCGGAGCGCTGCTCCTTCGTCAGGTGAAGTGAAGAGATGCATATAGGCACAGCATATATAGTCAGAGAACACTAAAGGGCAGTTAGAAAGATTAGCTGTAATCATCTGGCAGTGTTCTCTGACTATATATGCTGTGCCTATATGCATCTCTTCACTTCACCTGATGAAGGAGCAGCGCTCCGAAAGCTTGTGATTTCAAATAAAGCTGTTGGACTATAACCTGGTGTTGTGCGACTTCTCACATTTCGTTCTGGAGTGTGCAGCTTAATGCGACACCAGGCAGCATCTTAACCCATCAGAGGAGCTTTTAAAAAAATGTTAAACGAAATGACATTATCGCTTCCCTCTTGTTCGGCTGGATTGACAAGGCAATGTTGGCCCCTTTGGTATTTTGCCATTCCGTGCCTTGCCCAAAAGAATGAGGGTGCGGCCTACAAGGGGGTGTGAAGGTGGAGCCGTTGTCCACTCAATCCCACCTATGCTGCCCTTGTGGGAAAGAGGGACGGCTGCTCCATTTGAAATGGCTTTTTATTGAAATAACAAACTTTTCTTACTTCGCAATCCTAATTTGTATGAGTTTGAAGAAGTGACTGCTGGTGATTTTAACTCGACTCGCCCAGCAGAAGCCTGGCGGGCGGGCAGTTAAAATCGCCCTGGCTCTTAACCTGTCTGAAAGCCGCCATGATCGCAACATCTGCAATTTTGACCCGCTCTCCTGAGCAGGCAGCAAGGGACAGGCGCCCGGAGCCAGCAGGGTCCTTCTTTACATGTGCATGTTGCGGCCCGATGACATCATTGAGACCCGACTGAGCGGGGAATCCACCTGGAGTTAAAATTGGGGCCAATTTAAGTATAAAGGGGAAGCTCTGGTTGAATCTTAGTTTCCTGTCATATCGCCCGTGTATGTTACCTAATAATATTCCTCTGCATCTTAGTCTGGAATATTAAGAGTACATTTTCAAGACCTGTGGGTGGGACTCGCTGAATAGTTCTGGACCATTAACATAAGAACGTGAGAACTAGGAACAGGAGTAGGCTATTCGGCCCCTCTGCCATTCAATAAGATTGTGGCTGGACTTCTACCTCAGCTCCACTTCCCCGCCTGATCCCCGTATCCCTTGATTCCCTTAGTGTCCAAAAATCCATCCAGCTCAGTCTCGAATATACTCAACGACTGAGCATCCACAGCCCTCTGGGGGAGAGAATTCCAAAGAATCACCACCCTCTGAGAGAAGAAATTTCTCCTCATCTCAGTCCCAAATGGCCGACCCCTTATCCTGAAACTGCGCTCCCTAGTTCTAGACTCTCCAGCCAGGGGAAACCGCCTCTCAGCATCGGCCCTCTAAGAATTTTATATGTTACAATGTGATCACCTCTCATTCTTCTAAACTCCAGAGAATATAGGCAAGGAGTCAGGAGTCTATTCATAAGTTATAGCCATTGGGGGAAAAATTTGGTCGATTAGCGCCTCCCGAGAGGGCGCTAATGGGACGCAAGGCAACTAGCGCCGGGCGCGGCCATGTTTGCGCGGCCATGTTTGCGCCGCTCGCGAAATTGACCAGACATTTTGTGGCGGCGCTAAACACTACCGCCACGATCTCCTGCGCCCGCAGATCGTGATGTCAGTCGAGTGTGCAACGCCCCTGGACCGGATATTGAGTGGCGCCCCCTGCCTTTCCGCCTGTCGCGAGCAACGACAGGTAGAGAGGAACATTTTGCAGTCGGGAAGGGACTGGGGGAGCGCTATTTAAAGGGGGCCGCTTCCTGCCTTTTTTTGTCGCCGACATTTTTGCACCACGCATTCTGAGAGAGAGACTTCTGGAGAGATTCAACGCTGTGTGAAGGAGTTTTGGGTACTGAGCAGCACTTTGCAGGTTCATTTTGATTTGATCTTCCTTGCATCGATTTAGAAGAGACTTTGGGGGCTGCACTCTGAGCTCTTTCCCTGGGCCTCTCCATTGTTCTTTCTAGCAGAATTGATGTACAGGTCTCTCCAGGCCGAGATTCAAGGCTGCAATGAGCAGTGTGTGGATGGAGAGCAAGATCGACCCTCCCCTTTGAGAACTGGCCGGCGCCATTGTGTGTGTGTTCCATTGCTGACTGACATCACCTGAGCTTCGCCAGCGCTCTGAGGTAGCGCCTCGCTCCTCGACGTTAGCACCTTAAGAGAGGTGTGTAGCGCCTGATTTAGCGCTCCAATCACCTCCAGGGGCGATAAAAGCCAAGTTTGCAGTCGGAGGCGATAATTAGTGCTAGGCGCTAAACTCTGCGCCCGGCCGATAATTGCGCACCAAACGGGGCGATACTGAATTTCTCCACTTGAGTTTTTGTAATGAATTCTGCTCATCCCATAATTTGCTCTGGGGAATAGAAATTTGGTGAAGATGTGAAAGGGTATGATTCAGTGGTACATATTATTATGAAAGAAAGAAAGAACGAACGAAAGAGGGAAAGAAAGAAAGAGGGAAAGAAAGAAAGAAAGAATGAACGAAAGAGGGAAGGAAAGAAAGAGGGAAAGAAAGAAAGAAAGAATGAACGAAAGAGGGAAGGAAAGAAAGAGGGAAAGAAAGAAAGAAAGAATGAACGAAAGAGGGAAGGAAAGAAAGAGGGAAAGAAAGAAAGAAAGAATGAACGAAAGAGGGAAGGAAAGAAAGAGGGAAGGAAAGAAAGAACGAACGAACGAAGGATCGAAGTTTTGGCGTGTAGTCACTGTTGTAATGTTATACACTGTACCTGGAGTGGTGGGAGTGCTGATAACTCTATTTCTGTGTGGTGTGGGTTTTAAGTCACGTGAATGTTCTCTCACTCTGTTGCTGAGTGATGTGGGTTCAGACAGTTTATAATGTGTACAACCCCATATCGCCATTTGATGGGGTGGCTTCAGGAATGATAAGATTGTGACCATGGCCTCATTCTAGTGTGGATTTAGAACGTTTAGATTGCAAAGAAAGAAAAGAGCTTGAATTGTTTTGGCGACTTTCACAACCTCAGGACGTCCCAAAAGCGTTTTCGCAGCCGACTAATTACCTTCGAAGTGTCATCGCTGCTGTAACGTCGGGAAATGTGGCAGCCAATTTGCGCACAGCAAGCTCCCACAAACGGCAAGGAGATAAACAGCCAGATTATCAGTTTTTAGGGATGGTGGTTGTGGGATAACTATCGGCCCAGGACACCGGGGCGAACTCCCCCGCTCGTCTTCGGGTTGTGCCGCGGGCGTTCTTTACTTCCACACTCGAGAGGGCAGACGGGGTTTAACGTCTCATCCGAAAGACGCGGGCTGTGTGAGTTTAGAATGTTTAAACTGTGAATAATCTCTTGCTGTATCGCTGCATGGGGTGGTTTGAGAGCGTTGCGGTTGTAAACAGTCTCTTATTTAATTCAAAAGCAAAATACTGCGGATGCTGGAAATCTGAAATAAAAACAGGAAATGCTGGAAATGCTCAGCAGGTCAGGCAGCCTCTGTGGAGAGAGAAACAGAGTTAACGTTTCAGGTCGAAGACCCTTCGTCAGAACTGGAAAAAAGCTGGAGATGGAACAGGTTTTTAAGCAAGTGTAGGGGCGGGGAAAGGGGAGGGGAGGAAAGTACAAAAGGGAAGGTCCGTGATAGGATGGAAGGCAGGAGAGATTAAGAGACAAAAGGGATGATGGTGCGAGGCAAAAGGAGATGGCGATGGGACAAGTTAAGAAACAAAAGATGACTCTAGATGAAGTGTAAATGGCGATGGCAGAATGAAAGACAGCTGCCATGTGAGAGAGAGAAAAAAAAAATGGAAAAAAAAGGTAGGGGCAGAGGTTATGGTCTGAAATTGTTGAACTCAATGTTGAGTATTTAATTATTGTGGTTAATGGATTTAGAATGGCTACACTGGATATTCTGTTGTACGCTGGGAGTTTAGAATGTTTCAATTGAACATTCTCAGGAAGAGAATTCTCCTGGGAAAATTAATTTCCGAAACTGTGCAATTAATGTTACCCAATCTGCTATTGTAATCAAAGTATCGGAACTTAATGTGGAAATAGTGAAAACTTAACATCCGAGTGAATGCAAAAACACTTTGGCCTAGACAGCTGTAAATGGCGCATAAAAAAAGAAAGACTTGCATTTCTACAGCGCCTTTCACGACCACTGGATGTCTCAAAGCGCTTTACAGCCAATTAAGTACTTTGTTTGAAGTGGAGTCACTGCTGTAATGTGGGAAACGCGGCAGCCAATTTGCGCACAGCAAGATCCCACAAACAGCAATGTGATCATGACCAGATCATCTGTTTTTAGTGATGTTGGTTGAGGGATAAATATTGGCCCCAGGACACCGGGGAGAACTCCCCCCTGCTCTTCTTCGAAATAGTGGCCATGGGATCTTTTACGTCCACCCGAGAGAGCAGAGGGGGCCTCGGGTTTAATGTCTCATCTGAAAGACGGCACCTCTGATGGTGCGGTGGCACTCCCTCAGCACTGCACTGGGTGTGTCAGCCTAGCTTTATGTGCTCAAGTCCCTGGAGTGGGACTTGAACCCACAACCTTCTGACTCAGCGTGTTCTACCCACTGAGTCACAGCTGACACGGGCGGTATCGGATCGGATGCCCATTATACACAGCGCCCGATATTCAGGTTCATTGCAGCCATCTCCCGAGACGAATTCCTAGGCCTTTACATTTTATGTATCCCAGGAGTGAGCTAGAGGCTGGAATCTATTCAACGGCTCTGGTGGTTTATATACAGAATAACAGATATTCGGATATGAATTACAGGCTGGAAGCTAATTGAGGGGGATACAAACGGCGAGAGCAATTTGTGAATCACCTCAACCTCATTACAGACCGTAAATCAATCCAACATACCCATTTTAAAAAATTATAACTTAATTTCTAGTGGTAGTTTTATTTTGATTTCATTCTGCGTGTCCTTTTTTGTTGCCCGAGAGCAGGTATCATGGCAAATGTTAACTTTTTTTGTTCAAAATGAGGTTTATTGCTTAACTGGAAGGATCGACCTGGTGCTACCTTGCACTGAATGTAACGACGTTGCGTCATAGCTGCCTTAGTAACAGGTGGGGACTAGGAAAGACGGGTTAGTGATTAACCAAAGTGAAATCCTACCCAGTCATTAAAGAGGGCAAAGTGCAGAGGACAGTATCGCAGTGGAAACACGCATTAGTCAGTATCAAACATAGCGCAAAGCTCAGTATTCAAGAATCATGTGTTCTGTTTCACACTTCCCAACCTCACTCCACAGGAACTGATGGAATTTATCTGATATTTCCTGATCTAATTGTCCAGAGATTAACGCCTGTTCATTTCCTTTCCCTGCCTCTACACCTGCTTAAAACATAGGAACATAGAAAAATAGGAGCAGGAGTCGGCCATTCGGCCCTTCGAGCCTGCTCCGCCATTCAATATGATCATGGCTGATCCTCTATCTCAATGCCATATTCCCGCTCTCTCCCCATACCCCTTGATGCCTTTTGTGTCTAGAAATCGATCTATCTCCTTCTTAAATATAGTCAGTGACTTGGCCTCCACAGCCTTCTGTGGTAGAGAATTCCACAGGTTCACCATCTTCTGAGTGAAGAAATTTCTCCTCATCTCAGTCCTAAATGTCCTACCCTGTATCCTGAGACTGTGACCCCTCGTTCTAGACCCCCCAGCCAGGGGAAACATCCTCCCTGCATCCAGTCTGTCTAGCCCTGTCAGAATTTTATACGTTTCAATGAGATCCCCTCTCATTCTTCTAAACTCTAGTGAATACAGGCCTAGTCGACCCAATCTCTCCTCGTACGACAGTCCTGCCATCCCAGGAATCAGTCTGGTGAACCTTCACTGCACTCTCTCTATGGCAAGTATATCCTTTCTTGGGTAAGGAGACCCAAACTGCACACAGTGCTCCAGGTGTGGTCTCACCAAGGCCCTGTACAACTGTAGTAAGAAAACGTGATACAGGTCAAGAAGGCAAACGGTATGCTGGCCTTCATAGCAAAAGGGTTGGAATACAGGAACAGGGATACCTTGCTGCAGCTGTACAGGGCACTGGTGAGACCACACCTCGAGTACTGTGTACAGTTTTGGTCGCCTCATCTGAGGAAAGATGTTCTTGCCATGGAGGGGGTGCAGCGGCGATTCACCAGGCTGATACCAGGAATGGCGGGATTGACCTATGAGGAGAGACTATGTAGTTTAGGGATGTACACACTGGAGTTTAGAAGATTGAGAGGGGACCTCATAGAAGTGTATAAAATTCTGACAGGTCTAGACAGACTAGATGCAGAAGGAATGTTTCCCTTGGCGGGTGAGAACAGAACTAGAGGACATAATTTAAGGATAAGGGCTAAACCATTTAGAACAGAAATGAGGGGGAATTTCTTCACTCAGAGGGTGGTGAACCTGTGGAACTCATTGCCACAGAGGGCAGTGTACGCCAGCTCATTAAATATATTTAAGAGGGAATTAGATATATTTCTACAGGCAAAAGGGGTTAAGGGTTACGGAGAGAAGGCGGGGACGGGATACTGAATTGGAGGATCAGCCATGATCTCATTAAATGGCGGAGCAGGCTCGAAGGGCCGGATGGCCTACTCCTGCTCCTATCTTCTATGTATCTATGTATCTATGTATCTCTAACTTTTTCCAGTTCTGATGGAAAGGTCATCGTCCTGAAACGCTAACTCTGTTTCTCTCTCCGCAGATGCTGCCTGACCTGCTGAGTATTTCCGGCATTTTCTGTTTTTAGTTGAGATTTCCCAGCACCCGCAGTGTTTCGCTTTTTGGATCAACAAATGTTTGGTTCCCCTCCCAAATTTCTGTCCTCGCCTCCTAAGAGTGCAATCTCCCATCCCAGAGGCAGTGGCAGCCTTCTGGTGCCATTGCAAGAGGATTCGAGTACAGGAGCAAGGATGTCTTACTACAGTTATACAGGGCCTTGGTGAAACCACACCTGGAGTACTGTGTGCAGTTTTGGTCTCCTTACCTAAGAAAGGATATACTTGCCATAGAGGGAGTGCAGCGAAGGTTCACCAGGCTGATTCCTGGGATGGCAGGACTGTCTTATGAGGAGAGATTGGGTCGACTCGGCCTGTATTCACTAGAGTTTAGAAGAATGAGAGGGGATCTCATTGAAACGTATAAAATTCTGACAGGGCTAGACAGACTGGGTACAGGGAGGATGTTTCCCCTGGCTGGGGGGTGGTCTAGAACGAGGGGTCACAGTCTCAGGATACAGGGTAGGACATTTAGGACTGAGATGAGGAGAAATTTCTTCACTCAGAGGGTGGTGAACCTGTGGAATTCTCTACCACAGAAGGCAGTGGAGGCCAAGTCACTGAATATATTTAAGAAGGAGAGAGATAGATTTCTGGACACAAAAGGCATCAAGGGGTATGGGGAGAGAGCGGGAATATGGTATTGAGATAGAGGATCAGCCATGATCTTATTGAATGGTGGAGCAGGCTCGAAGGGCCGACTCCTGCTCCTATTTTTCTATTTTGCTATGTTTCTATGCCTTGTGGAAGACAGCACACCGGAGCCCGATCCTGCCCTCAATGGGTGGTGAATCAGGAGTAGGGCCCTGGTTGTCGTTTCTCTTCCCCAGCCTCGGGGCGCTGAGACCAATTGTAATGCCCCGAATGCTATGCTGGCATAGATCAGCCAACCCAGCAGAAAGTGGGGATCCACTCTGGGGACCTCCCCTCCTCAGGACAGCTCATTACCACACTTGGCAGCGCAAGTCGCTGCCTGAGCCATTGGAGGAGTCAGAAGGTGTCCATGCTTCCTGAAAGAAAAAAAGACTTGCATTTATTTAGTGCCTTTCACAACCTCAGGACGTCCCTTTACAGCCAATGAAGTACAGTCACTGTTGGAATGTAGGAAACGCGGCAGCCAATTTGCGCACAGCAAGCTCCCACAAACAGCAATGTGATATTGACCAGATAATCTATTTCTGCCAGTGGATTTCACACTTCTTTCAGCCTTAATCTGTCACATTAACACCACCTCTAGCCTTGCATATCTCTTAATGTCTCTTAATGTCTCTTCATCTCCTCCTTTGTTCTTTTATCCCCTCCCCCTTTTCCCAGCTTTACTCTGGCCTTAAATCTATTTGATTTCCGGCTCTTCACAGTTCTGACGAAAGGTCATCGACCTGAAACGTTAACTCTCTTTCTCTCTCCACGGATGCTGCCTGGCCTGCTGAGTTTTTCCAGCGTTTTCTGTTGTTATTTCAGATTTCCAGCATCCGCAGTATTTTGCTATCGTAATCTATTTTAGCGATGGTTGATTGAGGGATAAATATTGGCCAAGACACTAGGGCTAACTCCCTTGCTCTTCTTCGAAATAGTGGACATGGGATCTTTTACGTCCACCTGAGAGAGCAGACGGGCCCTCGGTTTAACGTCTGATCCGAAAGACGGCACCTCCGACAGCGCAGCACGCCCTCAGTACTGCATTGGAGTGTCAGCCTAGATTTGTGTGCTCAAGTCTCTGGAGTGGGACCATGAACCCATGGCCTTCTGACTCAGAGGTGAGAGAGCGACCCACTGAGCCACAACTGACACTCAGGTCAGGAAGCGTACTTATTCAAACAAAGACTGGAACATTCACCGTGGAGATACTGAAGCCTTTGCAGTGGAATTGAGAGGTGCATGCCTTGTGTACATATATCGCTGTATGTACGAAAGGCATGGGCCCCCCAATAACTTGATTAGTATTTGGAGCCAAACTTCTGCATCCTAGTTCACCCACTGATCCAAAAAACCTACTTGCTTTCTTGCTACAGTTTCCATATTCCATATTCAGCTTGGTCATGAGAGGCCAGCTCTCAAAATGATATGTAATCCAGGGACTTTGTCCTTTGTGGTGTCGGACAAACCTCTGCTTTTCATTCACACCTTCAGCCTTCAACTTAAATCTTTTTATCCCCAGATCCTCTGCCCCGGATGCGCTGCCGTGCGGGCAGGCGGGAAAGGATGCTGTGGAGCCGGATGTTGTGGGAATAGATGCCGGGTAAGATGCCCAATGCCTTTCGAACTGACCTGTTGAACCTGACCACTTACTGAATGCCTTGTCAACGCCCCACGTTGAAGAGAATAGTTAGTGGCGCATGTCTTCCAGCCAAGGAAGAAACCAAAAAGATTAATGGCACTTGAGTTTCTTTGTTCATTATTTGATCTTTGGAATTGAATGCTCTTCCACTTTGGGTAATAAACCTTAAGCTCTGGTCCCGGGGCAGATACCATGTATGCAGAGTAAAGCTCTCTCGATGGTGCTCCAACCACTTGCCCCAACCACCTTGGGGCATCTTCACTGTACAGGATTGATGCTTTGTGCAGTTTTTGTTGGGTGCAACCAGAGGGCAGAACATTTCATTTGGGCGGGGGGGGGGGGGGGGGTGGGGAGGAGCTAAAAGGACCTTTGGGAACGTGGCAAAAGGGAGAAGAGCAGCAACTTTCCACCCGTCTATTCCTCATGTGCTCAAGGGTGAAGAAGACTACTTCCAAAGGGCTGGTGTGCCCTGTAGGGTGTAAAACACTGGCACAATTGAACGGTGTGCAGGGAATATGTTGCACGCCTGTGTCAGGGCAATAACTTGCAATCCATTCCACTAGAAATAGGAAAACCAGCAGGAGGAGGAGCCTGGAGTTATGATGACCAGTTAAAGTGTGACTTATCAATCACGTGGTAACAGTGCAATGTTCCTCGGCTGTTGCTACTCTGGGCGGGTGTGAGTTTTACTCTTATTCTTGTACCCTGATACTCTTTGCCATGCTGATGTTACACTTGATCCTTTACTGATGTTACTGTTAATTATTTACGAATGTTACTCTTGATCTTCACTGATGTTACTCTTGATCAATGTTCCTGTTAAGCTGCGTGGTCACGCAGCGACCTGGAGGTCCCACGCAGGCCACTCATCGGCTTTATAAGGAAACAAAAACGCCCATACGCGATAATTTGAATGGGCCGCGCAGTCCCTTAAAGGGGCCGCGCACCCAAAAAAAATTAGCGGGAACATTGCTCTTGATCCTTTAATGATGTTACTCTTGATTCTGCCCTGCTGTTGAACTTGAGCCTCATTGATGTTACTCTTGATCCCACACCCATCTTACTCTTGATCCCACACCCATGTTACTCTTGATCCCACATCCATCTTACTCTTGATCCCACACCCATCTTACTCTTGATCACACACCCATCTTACTCTAGATCCCACACCCATGTTACTCTTGATCCCATGCCAGTGTTACTCTTGATCCCACATCCATCTTACTCTTGATCCCACACCCATCTTACTCTTGATCTCACACCCATCTTACTCTTGATCCCACACCCATCTTACTCTTGATCCCACACCCATCTTACTCTTGATCCCACACCCATCTTACTCTAGATCCCACACCCATGTTACTCTTGATCCCACGCCAGTGTTACTCTTGATCCCACATCCATCTTACTCTTGATCCCACACCCATGTTACTCTTGATCCCACACCCATGTTATGCTTGATCCCACACCAGTGTTACTCTTGATCCCACATCCATCTTACTCTTGATCTCACACCCATGTTATTCTTGATCCCACACGCATCTTACTCTTGATCCCACACCCATCTTACTCTTGATCCCACACCCATCTTACTCTATATCCCACACCCATCTTACTCTTGATCCCACACCCATCTTACTCTATATCCCACACCCATCTTACTGTTGATCCCACACCCATCTTACTCTTGATCCCACACCCATGTTATTCTTGATCCCACACCCATGTTATTCTTGATCCGACACCCATCTTACTCTTGATCCCACACCCATGTTACTCTTGATCCCACACCCATGTTACTCTTGATCCCACACCCATGTTAATCTTGATGCCACACCCATCTTACTCTTGATCCCACACCCATGTTACTCTTGATCCCACACCCATGTTACTCTTGATCCCACACCCATGTTACTCTTGATCCCACATCCTTCTTACTCTTGATCCCACACCCATGTTACTCTTGATGCCACACCCAAGTTACTCTTGATCCCACACCCATCTTACTCTTGATCCCACACCCATCTTACTCTTGATCTCACACCCATCTTACTCTTGATCCCACACCCATCTTACTCTTGATCACACACCCATCTTACTCTAGATCCCACACCCATGTTACTCTTGATCCCATGCCAGTGTTACTCTTGATCCCACATCCATCTTACTCTTGATCCCACACCCATCTTACTCTTGATCTCATACCCATCTTACTCTTGATCCCACACCCATCTTACTCTTGATCCCACACCCATCTTACTCTTGATCCCACACCCATCTTACTCTAGATCCCACACCCATGTTACTCTTGATCCCACGCCAGTGTTACTCTTGATCCCACATCCATCTTACTCTTGATCCCACACCCATGTTACTCTTGATTCCACACCCATGTTACTCTTGATCCCACACCAGTGTTACTCTTGATCCCACATCCATCTTACTCTTGATCTCACACCCATGTTATTCTTGATCCCACACCCATCTTACTCTTGATCCTACACCCATCTTACTCTTGATCTCACACCCATCTTACTCTTGATCCCACACCCATCTTACTCTTGATCACACACCCATCTTACTCTAGATCCCACACCCATGTTACTCTTGATCCCATGCCAGTGTTACTCTTGATCCCACATCCATCTTACTCTTGATCCCACACCCATCTTACTCTTGATCTCATACCCATCTTACTCTTGATCCCACACCCATCTTACTCTTGATCCCACACCCATCTTACTCTTGATCCCACACCCATCTTACTCTAGATCCCACACCCATGTTACTCTTGATCCCACGCCAGTGTTACTCTTGATCCCACATCCATCTTACTCTTGATCCCACACCCATGTTACTCTTGATTCCACACCCATGTTACTCTTGATCCCACACCAGTGTTACTCTATATCGCACACCCATCTTACTCTTGATCCCACACCCATCTTACTCTATATCCCACACCCATCTTACTGTTGATCCCACACCCATCTTACTCTTGATCCCACACCCATGTTATTCTTGATCCCACACCCATGTTATTCTTGATCCGACACCCATCTTACTCTTGATCCCACACCCATGTTACTCTTGATCCCACACCCATGTTACTCTTGATCCCACACCCATGTTAATCTTGATGCCACACCCATCTTACTCTTGATCCCACACCCATGTTACTCTTGATCCCACACCCATGTTACTCTTGATCCCACACCCATGTTACTCTTGATCCCACATCCTTCTTACTCTTGATCCCACACCCATGTTACTCTTGATGCCACACCCAAGTTACTCTTGATCCCACACCCATCTTACTCTTGATCCCACACCCATCTTACTCTTGATCTCACACCCATCTTACTCTTGGTCCCACACCCATCTTACTCTTGATCACACACCCATCTTACTCTAGATCCCACACCCATGTTACTCTTGATCCCATGCCAGTGTTACTCTTGATCCCACACCCATGTTATTCTTGATCCCACACCCATCTTACTCTTGATCCCACACCCATCTTACTCTTGATCCCACACCCATCTTACTCTATATCCCACACCCATCTTACTCTTGATCCCACACCCATCTTACTCTATATCCCACACCCATCTTACTCTTGATCCCACACCCATCTTACTCTATATCCCACACCCATGTTACTCTTGATCCTACACCCATGTTAATCTTGATGCCACACCCATCTTACTCTTGATCCCACACCCATGTTACTCTTGATCCCACACCCATGTTACTCTTGATCCCACACCCATGTTACTCTTGATCCCACATCCTTCTTACTCTTGATCCCACACCCATGTTACTCTTGATGCCACACCCAAGTTACTCTTGATCCCACACCCATCTTACTCTTGATCCCACACCCATCTTACTCTTGATCTCACACCCATCTTACTCTTGATCCCACACCCATCTTACTCTTGATCACACACCCATCTTACTCTAGATCCCACACCCATGTTACTCTTGATCCCATGCCAGTGTTACTCTTGATCCCACATCCATCTTACTCTTGATCCCACACCCATCTTACTCTTGATCTCATACCCATCTTACTCTTGATCCAACACCCATCTTACCCTTGATCCCACACCCATCTTACTCTTAATCCCACACCCATCTTACTCTAGATCCCACACCCATGTTACTCTTGATCCCACGCCAGTGTTACTCTTGATCCCACATCCATCTTACTCTTGATCCCACACCCATGTTACTCTTGATTCCACACCCATGTTACTCTTGATCCCACACCAGTGTTACTCTATATCGCACACCCATCTTACTCTTGATCCCACACCCATCTTACTCTATATCCCACACCCATCTTACTGTTGATCCCACACCCATCTTACTCTTGATCCCACACCCATGTTATTCTTGATCCCACACCCATGTTATTCTTGATCCGACACCCATCTTACTCTTGATCCCACACCCATGTTACTCTTGATCCCACACCCATGTTACTCTTGATCCCACACCCATGTTAATCTTGATGCCACACCCATCTTACTCTTGATCCCACACCCATGTTACTCTTGATCCCACACCCATGTTACTCTTGATCCCACACCCATGTTACTCTTGATCCCACATCCTTCTTACTCTTGATCCCACACCCATGTTACTCTTGATGCCACACCCAAGTTACTCTTGATCCCACACCCATCTTACTCTTGATCCCACACCCATCTTACTCTTGATCTCACACCCATCTTACTCTTGATCCCACACCCATCTTACTCTTGATCACACACCCATCTTACTCTAGATCCCACACCCATGTTACTCTTGATCCCATGCCAGTGTTACTCTTGATCCCACATCCATCTTACTCTTGATCCCACACCCATCTTACTCTTGATCTCATACCCATCTTACTCTTGATCCCACACCCATCTTACTCTTGATCCCACACCCATCTTACTCTTGATCCCACACCCATCTTACTCTTGATCCCACACACATCTTACTCTTGATCCCACACCCATCTTACTCTTGATGCCACGCCCATCTTACTCTTGATGCCACACCCATGTTACTCTTGATGCCACACCCATCTTACTCTTGATCCCACACCCATGTTACTCTTGATCCCACACCCATGTTACTCTTGATCTCACACCCATGTTACTCTTGATCCCACATCCTTCTTACTCTTGATCCCACACCCATGTTACTCTTGATGCCACACCCAAGTTACTCTTGATCCCACACCCATCTTACTCTTGATCCCACAACCATCTTACTCTTGATCCCACACCCATCTTACTCTTGATCCCACACCCAAGTTACTCTTGATCGCACAGCCATCAACCTCTTGATCCCACACCCATCTTACTCTTGATCCCACACCCATCTTACTCTTGATCCCACACCAATGTTACTCTTGATCTCACACCCATCTTACTCTTGATCCCACACCCATCTTACTCTTGATGCCACACCCATCTTACTCTTGATCCCACACCCAACTTACTCTTGATGCCACACCCATCTTACTCTTGATGCCACACCCGTGTTACTCTTGATCCCACACCCATCTTACTCTTGATCCCACACCCATCCTACTCTTGATCCCACACCCATCTTACTCTTGATCCCACACCCAAGTTACTCTTGATCCCACACCCATCTTACTCTTGATCCCACACCCATCTTACTCTTGATGCCACACCCATCTTACTCTTGATGCCACACCCGTGTTACTCTTGATCCCACATCCATCTTACTCTTGATCTCACACCCATCTTACTCTTGATCTCACACCCATCTTACTCTGTATCCCACACCCATCTTACTCTTGATCCCACACCCGTGTTACTCTTGATCCCACATCCATCTTACTCCTGATCACACACCCATCTTACTCTTGATCTCACAGCCATCTTACTCTTGATCCCACACCCATCTTACTCTTGATCCCACACCCATGTTACTGTTGATCCCACATCCATCTTACTCTTGATCCCACACCCATCTTACTCTTGATCTCATACCCATCTTACTCTTGATCCCACACCCATCTTACTCTTGATCCCACACCCATCTTACTCTTGATCCCACACCCATCTTATTCTAGATCCCACACCCATGTTACTCTTGATCCCACGCCAGTGTTACTCTTGATCCCATATCCATCTTACTCTAGATCCCACACCCATGTTACTCTTGATCCCACGCCAGTGTTACTCTTGATCCCACATCCATCGTACTCTTGATCCCACACCTGTCTTACTCTTGATCCCACACCCATCTTACTCTTGATCCCACACCCATCTTACTCTATATCCCACACCCATCTTACTCTTGATCCAACACCCATCTTACTCTATATCCCACACCCATCTTACTCTTGATCCCACACCCATCTTACTCTTGATCCCACACCCATCTTACTCTTGATCCCACACCCATGTTATTCTTGATCTCACACCCATGTTATTCTTGATCCCACACCCATCTTACTCTTGATCCCACTCCCATCTTACTCTTGATCCCACACCCATCTTACTCTTGATGCCACACCCATCTTACTCTTGATGCCACACCCATGTTACTCTTGATGCCACACCCATCTTACTCTTGATCCCACACCCATGTTACTCTTGATGCCACACCCATCTTACTCTTGATCCCACACCCATGTTACTCTTGATCCCACACCCATCTTACTCTTGATCCCACACCCATGTTACTCTTGATCCCACATCCTTCTTACTCTTGATCCCACACCCATGTTACTCTTGATGACACACCCAAGTTACTCTTGATCCCACACCCATCTTACTCTTGATCCCACACCCATCTTACTCTTGATCTCACACCCATCTTACTCTTGATCCCACACCCAAATTACTCTTGATCACACACCCATCTTACTCTAGATCCCACACCCATGTTACTCTTGATCCCATGCCAGTGTTACTCTTGATCCCACATCCATCTTACTCTTGATCCCACACCCATCTTACTCTTGATCTCACACCCATCTTACTCTTGATCCCACACCCATCTTACTCTTGATCCCACACCCATCTTACTCTTGATTCCACACCCATCTTACTCTAGATCCCACACCCATGTTACTCTTGATCCCACGCCAGTGTTACTCTTGATCCCACATCCATCTTACTCTTGATCCCACACCCATGTTACTCTTGATTCCACACCCATGTTACTCTTGATCCCATGCCAGTGTTACTCTTGATCCCACATCCATCTTACTCTTGATCCCACACCCATCTCACTCTTGATCTCACACCCATCTTACTCTTGATCCCACACCCATCTTACTCTTGATCCCACACCAATCTTACTCTTGATCCCACACCCATCTTACTCTAGATCCCACACCCATGTTACTCTTGATCCCACGCCAGTGTTACTCTTGATCCCACATCCATCTTACTCTTGATCCCACACCCATGTTACTCTTGATTCCACACCCATGTTACTCTTGATCCCACACCAGTGTTACTCTTGATCCCACATCCATCTTACTCTTGATCTCACACCCATGTTATTCTTGATCCCACACCCATCTTACTCTTGATCCCACACCCATCTTACTCTATATCCCACACCCATCTTACTCTTGATCCCACACCCATCTTACTCTATATCCCACACCCATCTTACTGTTGATCCCACACCCATCTTACTCTTGATCCCACACCCATGTTATTCTTGATCCCACACCCATGTTATTCTTGATCCGACACCCATCTTACTCTTGATCCCACACCCATCTTACTCTTGATCCCACACCCATCTTACTCTTGATGCCACGCCCATCTTACTCTTGATGCCACACCCATGTTACTCTTGATGCCACACCCATCTTACTCTTGATCCCACACCCATGTTACTCTTGATCCCACACCCATGTTACTCTTGATCTCACACCCATGTTACTCTTGATCCCACATCCTTCTTACTCTTGATCCCACACCCATGTTACTCTTGATGCCACACCCAAGTTACTCTTGATCCCACACCCATCTTACTCTTGATCCCACAACCATCTTACTCTTGATCCCACACCCATCTTACTCTTGATCCCACACCCAAGTTACTCTTGATCGCACAGCCATCAACCTCTTGATCCCACACCCATCTTACTCTTGATCCCACACCCATCTTACTCTTGATCCCACACCAATGTTACTCTTGATCTCACACCCATCTTACTCTTGATCCCACACCCATCTTACTCTTGATGCCACACCCATCTTACTCTTGATCCCACACCCAACTTACTCTTGATGCCACACCCATCTTACTCTTGATGCCACACCCGTGTTACTCTTGATCCCACACCCATCTTACTCTTGATCCCACACCCATCCTACTCTTGATCCCACACCCATCTTACTCTTGATCCCACACCCAAGTTACTCTTGATCCCACACCCATCTTACTCTTGATCCCACACCCATCTTACTCTTGATGCCACACCCATCTTACTCTTGATGCCACACCCGTGTTACTCTTGATCCCACATCCATCTTACTCTTGATCTCACACCCATCTTACTCTTGATCTCACACCCATCTTACTCTGTATCCCACACCCATCTTACTCTTGATCCCACACCCGTGTTACTCTTGATCCCACATCCATCTTACTCCTGATCACACACCCATCTTACTCTTGATCTCACACCCATCTTACTCTTGATCCCACACCCATCTTACTCTTGATCCCACACCCATGTTACTGTTGATCCCACATCCATCTTACTCTTGATCCCACACCCATCTTACTCTTGATCTCATACCCATCTTACTCTTGATCCCACACCCATCTTACACTTGATCCCACACCCATCTTACTCTTGATCCCACACCCATCTTATTCTAGATCCCACACCCATGTTACTCTTGATCCCACGCCAGTGTTACTCTTGATCCCATATCCATCTTACTCTAGATCCCACACCCATGTTACTCTTGATCCCACGCCAGTGTTACTCTTGATCCCACATCCATCGTACTCTTGATCCCACACCTGTCTTACTCTTGATCCCACACCCATCTTACTCTTGATCCCACACCCATCTTACTCTATATCCCACACCCATCTTACTCTTGATCCAACACCCATCTTACTCTATATCCCACACCCATCTTACTCTTGATCCCACACCCATCTTACTCTTGATCCCACACCCATCTTACTCTTGATCCCACACCCATGTTATTCTTGATCCCACACCCATGTTATTCTTGATCCCACACCCATCTTACTCTTGATCCCACACCCATCTTACTCTTGATCCCACACCCATCTTACTCTTGATGCCACACCCATCTTACTCTTGATGCCACACCCATGTTACTCTTGATGCCACACCCATCTTACTCTTGATCCCACACCCATGTTACTCTTGATGCCACACCCATCTTACTCTTGATCCCACACCCATGTTACTCTTGATCCCACACCCATCTTACTCTTGATCCCACACCCATGTTACTCTTGATCCCACATCCTTCTTACTCTTGATCCCACACCCATGTTACTCTTGATGACACACCCAAGTTACTCTTGATCCCACACCCATCTTACTCTTGATCCCACACCCATCTTACTCTTGATCTCACACCCATCTTACTCTTGATCCCACACCCAAATTACTCTTGATCACACACCCATCTTACTCTAGATCCCACACCCATGTTACTCTTGATCCCATGCCAGTGTTACTCTTGATCCCACATCCATCTTACTCTTGATCCCACACCCATCTTACTCTTGATCTCACACCCATCTTACTCTTGATCCCACACCCATCTTACTCTTGATCCCACACCCATCTTACTCTTGATTCCACACCCATCTTACTCTAGATCCCACACCCATGTTACTCTTGATCCCACGCCAGTGTTACTCTTGATCCCACATCCATCTTACTCTTGATCCACACCCATGTTACTCTTGATTCCACACCCATGTTACTCTTGATCCCATGCCAGTGTTACTCTTGATCCCACATCCATCTTACTCTTGATCCCACACCCATCTCACTCTTGATCTCACACCCATCTTACTCTTGATCCCACACCCATCTTACTCTTGATCCCACACCAATCTTACTCTTGATCCCACACCCATCTTACTCTAGATCCCACACCCATGTTACTCTTGATCCCACGCCAGTGTTACTCTTGATCCCACATCCATCTTACTCTTGATCCCACACCCATGTTACTCTTGATTCCACACCCATGTTACTCTTGATCCCACACCAGTGTTACTCTTGATCCCACATCCATCTTACTCTTGATCTCACACCCATGTTATTCTTGATCCCACACCCATCTTACACTTGATCCCACACCCATCTTACTCTTGATCCCACACCCATCTTACTCTATATCCCACACCCATCTTACTCTTGATCCCACACCCTTCTTACTCTATATCCCACACCCATCTTACTGTTGATCCCACACCCATCTTACTCTTGATCCCACACCCATGTTATTCTTGATCCCACACCCATGTTATTCTTGATCCGACACCCATCTTACTCTTGATCCCACACCCATCTTACTCTTGATCCCACACCCATCTTACTCTTGATGCCACGCCCATCTTACTCTTGATGCCACACCCATGTTACTCTTGATGCCACACCCATCTTACTCTTGATCCCACACCCATGTTACTCTTGATCCCACACCCATGTTACTCTTGATCCCACACCCATGTTACTCTTGATCCCACATCCTTCTTACTCTTGATCCCGCACCCATGTTACTCTTGATGCCACACCCAAGTTACTCTTGATCCCACACCCATCTTACTCTTGATCCCACAACCATCTTACTCTTGATCCCACACCCATCTTACTCTTGATCCCACACCCAAGTTACTCTTGATCCCACACCCATCTACCTCTTGATCCCACACCCATCTTACTCTTGATCCCACACCCATCTTACTCTTGATCCCACACCAATGTTACTCTTGATCTCACACCCATCTTACTCTTGATCCCACACCCATCTTACTCTTGATGCCACACCCATCTTACTCTTGATCCCACACCCATCTTACTCTTGATGCCACACCCATCTTACTCTTGATGCCACACCCGTGTTACTCTTGATCCCACACCCATCTTACTCTTGATCCCACACCCATCTTACTCTTGATCCCACACCCATCTTACTCTTGATCCCACACACAAGTTACTCTTGATCCCACACCCATCTTACTCTTGATCCCACACCCATCTTACTCTTGATGCCACACCCATCTTACTCTTGATGCCACACCCGTGTTACTCTTGATCCCACATCCATCTTACTCTTGATCTCACACCCATCTTACTCTTGATCTCACAACCATCTTACTCTGTATCCCACACCCATCTTACTCTTGATCCCACACCCGTGTTACTCTTGATCCCACATCCATCTTACTCCTGATCACACACCCATCTTACTCTTGATCTCACATCCATCTTACTCTTGATCCCACACCCATCTTACTCTTGATCCCACACCCATGTTACTGTTGATCCCACATCCATCTTACTCTTGATCCCACACCCATCTTACTTATGATCTCACACCCATCTTACTCTTGATCCCACACCCATCTTACTCTTGATCCCACACCCATCTTACTCTTGATCCCACACCCATCTTATTCTAGATCCCACACCCATGTTACTCTTGATCCCACGCCAGTGTTACTCTTGATCCCACATCCATCTTACTCTAGATCCCACACCCATGTTACTCTTGATCCCACGCCAGTGTTACTCTTGATCCCACATCCATCTTACTCTTGATCCCACACCCGTCTTACTCTTGATCCCACACCCATCTTACTCTTGATCCCACACCCATCTTACTCTATATCCCACACCCATCTTACTCTTGATCCACACCCATCTTACTCTTGATCCCACACCCATCTTACTCTTGATCCCACACCCATCTTACTCTTGATCCCACACCCATCTTACTCTTGATCCCACACCCATCTTACTTCTTGATCCCACACCCATCTTACTCTGATCCCACACCATCTTACTCTTGATCCCCACCCATCTTACTCTTGATCCCACACCCATCTTACTCTTTGATGCCACACCCATCTTACTCTTGATCCCACACCCATGTTACTCTTGATGCCACACCCATCTTACTCTTGATCCCACACCCCTGTTACTCTTGATCCCACACCCATCTTTACTCTTGATCCACACCCATCTTACTCTTGATCCCACACCCATCTTACTCTTGATCCCACACCCGTCTTACTCTTGATCCCACACCCATCTTACTCTTGATCCCACACCCATCTTACTCTTGATCCCACACCCATCTTACTCTTGATCCCACAACCCATGTTACTCTTGATCCCACACCCATGCTTACTCTTGATCCACACCCATCTTACTCTTGATCCCACACCCATCTTACTCTTGATCCCACACCCATCTTACTCTTGATCCCACACCCATCTTACTCTTGATCCCACACCCATCTTACTCTTGATCCCACACCCATCTTACTCTTGATCCCACACCCATCTTACTCTTGATCCCACACCCATCTTACTCTTGATCCCACACCCATCTTACTCTTGATCCCACACCCATGTTACTCTTGATCCCACACCCATCTTACTCTTGATCCCACACCCATCTTACTCTTGATCCCACACCCATGTTACTCTTGATCCCACCCATGTTACTCTTGATCCCACACCCATCTTACTCTTGATCCCACACCCATGTTACTCTTGATCCCACACCCATCTTACTCTTGATCCCACACCCATCTTACTCTTGATCCCACACCATGTTACTCTTGATCCCACACCCATCTTACTCTTGATCCCACACCCATCTTACTCTTGATCCCACACCCATCTTACTCTTGATCCCACACCCATTGTTACTCTTGATCCCACACCCATCTTATTCTTGATCCCACACCCATCTTAATCTTGATCCCACAAACCATGCTTACTCTTGATCCTCACACCTCATCTTACTCTTGATTCCCACACCCAATCTTACTCTTGATGCAACCACCCATCTTACTCTGTATCCACACCCATCTTACTCTTGATCCCACAACCCCGTGTTTATCTTGACCCCACATCCCATCTTACTCTTGATCCCACACCATCTTACTGCTTGATCTCACACCCATCTTACTCTAGATCCACACCCATCTACTCTTGATCCCACAACCCCGTGTTACTCTTGATCCCACATCCATCTTACTCTTGATCACACACCCATCGTGTACTCTTGATCCCCACCCTACTCATACTCTTGATCCCACACCCATCTTACTCTTCATCCTCACACCCATCTTACCTTTGATCCCACACCCATCTTACTCTTGATCCCACACCCATCTTACTCTTGATCCCACCCCAGCTTACTCTTGATCCCACACCCAACTTACTCTTGATCACACACCAATGTTACTCTTGGATCCACAACCCAATCTACACTTGATCCCACACCCATCTTTACCTCTTGATCCCAGACCCATCTTACTCTTGATCCCACACCCCATCTTACTCTTGAACCCACAACCCTTCTTACCTCTTGATCCCACACCCGTGTTACTCATGATGCCCTACACCCATCTTACTCTTGATCACACACCCATCTTACTTCTTGATCCCACACCCATCGATACTCTTGATCCCACACCCATCTTACTCTTGATCCCACACCCATCTTACTCTTGATCCCACACCCATCTTACTCTTGATCCCACACCCATCTTACTCTTGATCCCACACCCATCTTACTCTTGATCCCACACCCATCTTACTCTTGATCCCACACCCATGTTACTCTTGATCCCACACCCATGTTACTCTTGATCCCACACCCATCTTACTCTTGATCCCACACCCATCTTACTCTTGATCCCACACCCATCTTACTCTTGATCCCACACCCATCTTACTCTTGATCCCACACCCATGTTACTCTTGATCCCACACCCATCTTACTCTTGATCCCACACCCATGTTACTCTTGATGCCACACCCATCTTACTCTTGATCCCACACCCATGTTACTCTTGATCCCACACCCATCTTACTCTTGATCCCACACCCATGTTACTCTTGATCCCACATCCTTCTTACTCTTGATCCCACACCCATGTTACTCTTGATCCCACACCCAAGTTACTCTTGATCCCACACCCATCTTACTCTTGATCCCACACTCATCTTACTCTTGATCCCACACCCATCTTACTCTTGATCCCACACCCATCTTACTCTTGATCCTCACACCCATCTTACTCTTGATCCCACACCCATCTTACTCTTGATCCCACACCCATCTTACTCTTGATTCCCACACCCATCTTACTCTAGATCCCACACCCATGTTACTCTTGATCCCACCCCAGTGTTACTCTTGATCCCACATCCATCTTACTCTAGATCCCACACCCATGTTACTCTTGATCCCACGCTAGTGTTACTCTTGATCCCACATCCATCTTACTCTTGATCCCACACCTCGTCTTACTCTTGATCCCACAACCCATCTTACTCTTGATCCCACACCCATCTTACTCTATATCCCACCCATCTTACTCTTGATCCCACACCCATCTTACTCTATATCCCACACCCATCTTACTCTTGATCCCACACCCATCTTACTCTTGATCCCCACACCCATGTTACTCTTGATCCCACACCCATGTTACTCTTGATCCCACACCCATGTTACTCTTGATCCCACAACCATCTTACTCTTGATCCCACACCCATCTTACTCTTGATCCCACACCCATCTTACTCTTGATCCCACACCCATCTTACTCTTGATCCCACACCCATGTTACTCTTGATGCCACACCCATCTTACTCTTGATCCCACACCCATGTTACTCTTGATCCCACACCCATCTTACTCTTGATCCCACACCCATCTTACTCTTGATCCCACACCCATCTTACTCTTGATCCCACACCCATGTTACTCTTGATCCCACACCCATCTTACTCTTGATCCCACACCCATCTTACTCTTGATCCCACACCCATCTTACTCTTGATCCCACACCCATCTTACTCTTGATCCCACACCCATCTTACTCTTGATCCCACACCCATCTTACTCTTGATCCCACACCCATGTTACTCTTGATCCCACACCCATCTTACTCTTGATCCCAGCCACCATCTTACTCTTGATCCCACACCCATCTTACTCTTGATCCCACACCCATGTTACTCTTGATCCCACACCCATGTTACTCTTGATCCCACACCCATCTTACTCTTGATCCACACCCATCTTACTCTTGATCCCACACCCATCTTACTCTTGATCCCACACCCCATCTTACTCTTGATCCCACACCCATCTTACTCTTGATCCACACCCATCTTACTCTTGATCCCACACCCATGTTACTCTTGATCCCACACCCATGTTATCTTGATCCACACCCATCTTACTCTTGATCCCACACCCATCTTACTCTTGATCCCACACCCATGTTACTCTTGATCCCACACCCATCTTACTCTTGATCCCACACCCATCTTACTCTTGATCCCACACCCATGTTACTCTTGATCCCACACCCATTTACTCTTGATCCCACACCCATCTTACTCTTGATCCACACCCATCTTACTCTTGATCCCACACCCATGTTACTCTTGATCCCACACCCATCTTACTCTTGATCCCACACCCATCTTACTCTTGATCCCACACCCATCTTACTCTTGATCCCACACCCGTGTTACTCTTGATCCCACATCCATCTTACTCTTGATCTCACACCCATCTTACTCTTGATCTCACACCCATCTTACTCTGATCCCACACCCATCTTACTCTTGATCCCACACCCGTGTTACTCTTGATCCCACATCCATCTTACTCCTGATCACACACCCATCTTACTCTTGATCTCACACCCATCTTACTCTTGATCCCACACCCATCTTACTCTTGATCCCACACCCATGTTACTCTTGATCCCACATCCATCTTACTCTTGATCCCACACCCATCTTACTCTTGATCTCACACCCATCTTACTCTTGATCCCACACCCATCTTACTCTTGATCCCACACCCATCTTACTCTTGATCCCACACCCATCTTACTCTTGATCCCACACCCATGTTACTCTTGATCCCACACCATGTTTACTCTTGATCCCACACCCATCTTACTCTTGATCCCACACCCATGTTACTCTTGATCCACACCCATGTTACTCTTGATCCCACACCCATCTTACTCTTGATCCCACACCCATCTTACTCTTGATCCCACACCCATCTTACTCTTGATCCCACACCCATCTTACTCTTGATCCCACACCCATCTTACTCTTGATCCCACACCCATCTTACTCTTGATCCCACACCATCTTACTCTTGATCCCACACCCATGTTACTCTTGATCCCACACCCATCTTACTCTTGATCCACACCCATGTTACTCTTGATCCCACACCATCTTACTCTTGATCCCACACCCATGTTACTCTTGATCCACACCCATCTTACTCTTGATCCCACACCCATCTTACTCTTGATCCCACACCCATCTTACTCTTGATGCCCACACCATCTTACTCTTGATCCCACACCCATGTTACTCTTGATGCCCACACCCATCTTACTCTTGATCCCACACCCATGTTACTCTTGATCCCACACCATGTTACTCTTGATCCCACACCCATCTTACTCTTGATCCCACACCCATCTTACTCTTGATCCCACACCCATCTTACTCTTGATCCCACACCCATCTTACTCTTGATCCCACACCCATCTTACTCTTGATCCAACACCCATCTTACTCTTGATCCCACACCCATCTTACTCTTGATCCCACACCCATCTTACTCTTGATCCCACACCAATCTTACTCTTGATCCCACACCCATGTTATTCTTGATCCCACACCCATGTTACTCTTGATCCCACACCCATCTTACTCTTGATCCCACACCCATCTTACTCTTGATCCCACACCCATCTTACTCTTGATGCCACACCCATCTTACTCTTGATCCCACACCCATGTTACTCTTGATCCCACACCCATCTTACTCTTGATCCCACACCCATGTTACTCTTGATGCCACACCCATCTTACTCTTGATCCACACCCATGTTACTCTTGATCCCACACCCATCTTACTCTTGATCCCACACCCATGTTACTCTTGATCCCACATCCTTCTTACTCTTGATCCCACACCCATGTTACTCTTGATGCCACACCCAAGTTACTCTTGATCCCACACCCATCTTACTCTTGATCCCACACCCATCTTACTCTTGATCCCACACCCATCTTACTCTTGATCCCACACCCATCTTACTCTTGATCTCACACCCATCTTACTCTTGATCCCACACCCATCTTACTCTTGATCCCACACCCATCTTACTCTTGATCCCACACCCATCTTACTCTTGATCCCACACCCATGTTACTCTTGATCCCACCCATGTTACTCTTGATCCCACATCCATCTTACTCTTGATCCCACACCCATGTTACTCTTGATCCCACCCATGTTACTCTTGATCCCACACCCATCTTACTCTTGATCCCACACCCATCTTACTCTTGATCCCACACCCATCTTACTCTTGATCCCACACCCATCTTACTCTTGATCCCACACCCATCTTACTCTTGATCCCACACCCATCTTACTCTTGATCCCACACCCATCTTACTCTTGATCCCACACCCATCTTACTCTTGATCCCACACCCATCTTACTCTTGATCCCACACCCATGTTACTCTTGATCCCACACCCATGTTACTCTTGATCCCACACCCATCTTACTCTTGATCCCACACCCATCTTACTCTTGATCCCACACCCATCTTACTCTTGATCCCACACCCATCTTACTCTTGATCCCACACCCATGTTACTCTTGATCCCACACCCATCTTACTCTTGATCCCACACCCATCTTACTCTTGATCCCACACCCATCTTACTCTTGATCCCACACCCATCTTACTCTTGATCCCACACCCATCTTACTCTTGATCCCACACCCATGTTACTCTTGATCCCACACCCATCTTACTCTTGATCCCACACCCATCTTACTCTTGATCCCACACCCATCTTACTCTTGATCCCACACCCATCTTACTCTTGATCCCACACCCATCTTACTCTTGATCCCACACCCATCTTACTCTTGATCCCACACCCAAGTTACTCTTGATCCCACACCCATCTTACTCTTGATCCCACACCCATCTTACTCTTGATCCCACACCAATCTTACTCTTGATCCCACACCCATCTTACTCTTGATCCCACACCCATCTTACTCTTGATCCCACACCCATCTTACTCTTGATCCCACACCCATCTTACTCTTGATCCCACACCCATGTTACTCTTGATCCCACACCCATGTTACTCTTGATCCCACACCCATCTTACTCTTGATCCCACACCCATCTTACTCTTGATCCCACACCCATCTTACTCTTGATGCCACACCCATCTTACTCTTGATCCCACACCCATGTTACTCTTGATGCCACACCCATCTTACTCTTGATCCCACACCCATGTTACTCTTGATCCCACACCCATCTTACTCTTGATCCCACACCCATCTTACTCTTGATCCCACACCCATCTTACTCTTGATCCCACACCCATGTTACTCTTGATCCCACACCCATCTTACTCTTGATCCCACACCCATCTTACTCTTGATCCCACACCCATCTTACTCTTGATCCCACACCCATGTTACTCTTGATCCCACACCCATCTTACTCTTGATCCCACACCCATCTTACTCTTGATCCCACACCCAAGTTACTCTTGATCCCACACCCATCTTACTCTTGATCCCACACCCATCTTACTCTTGATCCCACACCATGTTACTCTTGATCCCACACCCATCTTACTCTTGATCCCACACCCATCTTACTCTTGATCCCACACCCATCTTACTCTTGATCTCACACCCATCTTACTCTTGATCCCACACCCATCTTACTCTTGATCCCACACCCGTGTTACTCTTGATCCCACATCCATCTTACTCTTGATCACACACCCATCTTACTCTTGATCTCACACCCATCTTACTCTTGATCCACACCCATCTTACTCTTGATCCCACACCCATGTTACTCTCTGATCCCACACCCATCTTACTCTTGATCCCACACCCATGATACTCTTGATCCCACGTCCATCTTCTCTTGATCCCACACCCACTGCTGTACTCTTGATGCCCACGCCCATGTTCTCTTAGATGCCCACACCATCTTACCTTTATCCCCACACCCATGTTACTCTTGATGCCAATCACCCATCTTACTCTTGATCCCACAACCAAGTTACTCTTGATCCTCACACCCATTTACCTCTTGATGCCACACCCATCTCTTTACCCCTACCATGCCTTACCTGATCCCCACACCCATGTTACTCTTGATCTCAAACCCAATCTTACTCTTTATCCCGCACCCATGTTACTCTTGATCCTCACACCCAATCTTACTCTATGATCCCACACCCATGTTACACTTGATCCCACACCCATCTACTCTGATCCCACACACCCTGTATACTGTTGATCCCTACACCCACTTACTCTTGATCCCACACCCATGTTACTCTTGATGCCACACCCACTTTACTCTTGATCCCACACCCATGTACTCTTGATGCCACACCCATCTTACACTTGATCCCACACCCTTGTTACTCTTAGATCCCCACACCCCAAGTTACTCTTGATCCGACACCATGTTACTCTTGATGCCACACCCAAGTTACTCTTGATCCCACACCCATCCTACTCTTGATCCCACACCAATCTTACTCTTGATCCACACCCATCTTACTCTTGATCCCACCCCGATGTTACTCTTGATCCCACACCCATCTTACTCTTGATGCCCACACCCATCTTACTCTTGATCCACACCCATGTTACTCTTGATCTCCACACCCATCTTACTCTTGATCCCCACGCCATGTTACTCTTGATCCACACCCATCTTACTCTTGATCCACACCCATGTTACTCTTGATCCCACACCCATATTACTCTTGATCCCACACCCTGTTACTCTTGATCCCACTCCATCTTACCTCTTGATCTCCACCCATGTTACTCTTGATGCCCACACCCAGCTTACTCTTGATCCCACACCTATCTTTCTCTGATCCCACACCCATCTTACTCTAGATCCACACCCATCTTACTCTTGATCCCACACCAAGTCTACTCTAGATCCCCTAACCCCAGCTTACTCTTGATCCCAACCCATCTTACTCCTTGATCCACACCCATCTTACTCTTGATCCCTCACCCATTGTTACTCTTTGATCCCACACCCATCTTACTCTTGATCCCACACCGATCGTTCTCTTGATCCCACACCCATCTTACTCTTGATCCCACACCCATGTTACTCTTGATCCCACACCCATCTTACTCTTGATCCCACACCCATGTTACTCTTGATCCCACACCATCTTACTCTTGATCCCACACCCATCTTACTCTTGATCCCACACCCAGTTACTCTTGATCCCACACCCATCTTACTCTTGATCCCACACCCATCTTACTCTTGATCCCACACCCATGTTACTCTTGATCCCACACCCATCTTACTCTTGATCCCACACCCATCTTACTCTTGATCCCACACCCATCTTACTCTTGATCCCACACCCATCTTACTCTTGATCCCACACCCATGTTACTCTTGATCCCACACCCATCTTACTCTTGATCCCACACCCATGTTACTCTTGATCCCACACCCATCTTACTCTTGATCCCACACCCATCTTACTCTTGATCCCACACCCATGTTACTCTTGATCCCACACCCATCTTACTCTTGATCCCACACCCATGTTACTCTTGATCCCACACCCATCTTACTCTTGATCCCACACCCATGTTACTCTTGATCCCACACCCAGTTACTCTTGATCCCACACCCATCTTACTCTTGATCCCACACCCATGTTACTCTTGATCCCACACCCAAGTTACTCTTGATCCCACACCCATCTTACTCTTGATCCCACACCCATCTTACTCTTGATCCACACCCATGTTACTCTTGATCCCACACCCATCTTACTCTTGATCCCACACCCATCTTACTCTTGATCCCACACCCATCTTACTCTTGATCCCACACCCATCTTACTCTTGATCCCACACCCATCTTACTCTTGATCCCACACCCATCTTACTCTTGATCCCACACCCATCTTACTCTTGATCCCACACCCATCTTACTCTTGATCCCACACCCATCTTACTCTTGATCCCACACCCATCTTACTCTTGATCCCACACCCATCTTACTCTTGATCCCACACCCATGTTACTCTTGATCCCACACCCATCTTACTCTTGATCCACACCCATCTTACTCTTGATCCCACACCCCATCTTACTCTTGATCCCCACACCCATGTTACTCTTGATCCCACACCCATCTTACTCTTGATCTCACACCCATCTCACTCTTGATCCACACCCATCTTACTCTTGATCCCTCACCCATTTCTCTTGATCCCACACCATCGTTACTCTTGATCCCACACACCATCTTACTCTTGATCCCACACCCAGAGTTTACTCTTGATCCCACACCCATCTTACTCTTGATCCCACACCCAGTCTTACTCTTGATCCCACTCCATGTTACTCTTGAATCCACACCCATCTTACTCTTGATCCCACACCCATTTACTCTTGATGCCACACCCATCTTACTCTTGATCCCACACCCATGTTACTCTTGATCCACACCCATCTTACTCTTGATCCCACACCCATGTTACTCTTGATCTCCACATCCATCTTACTCTGATTCCCACACCCATCTTACTCTTGATCCACACCCATAGTTACTCTTGATCTCACAACCCATCTTACTCTTGATCCCACACCCATCTTACTCTTGATCCCACACGCCATCTTACTCTTGATCCCACACCCATGTTACTCTGATCCCACACCCCATGTTACTCTTGATCCCACGACCCATCTTACTCTTGATCCCCACACCCATCTTACCTCTTGATCCCACACCCATGTTACTCTTGATCCCACACCCATCTTACTCTTGATCCCACACCAGTCTTACTCTTGATCCACACCCATCTTACTCTTGATCTCACACCCATGTTACTCTTGATCCCACACCCATCTTACTCTTGATCCCACAACCATCTTACTCTTGATGCCACACCCATCTTACTCTTGATCCCACACCCATCTTACTCTTGATCCCACACCCATCTTACTCTTGATCCCACACCCATCTTACTCTGATCCCACACCCATCTTACTCTTGATCCCACACCCATGTTACTCTTGATCCCACACCATCTTACTCTTGATCCCACACCCATCTTACTCTTGATCCACACCCATCTTCTCTTGATCCCAAACCCATCTTACTCTTGATGCCACACCCATCTTACTCTTGATCCACACCCATGTTACTCTTGATGCCACACCCATCTTACTCTTGATCCACACCCATGTTACTCTTGATCCACACACCCATCTTACTCTTGATCCCACACCCATGTTACTCCTTGACCCACTTCCTTCTTACTCTTGATCCCACACCCATCGTTACTCTTGATGCCACACCCAAGTTACTCTTGATCCCACACCCATCTTACTCTTGATCCCACACTCATCTTACTCTTGATCCCAACCCATCTTACTCTTGATCCCACACCCATGTTACTCTTGATCCACAACCCATCTTACTCTTGATCCCCCACCCATCTTACTCTTGATCCCAACCACCCATCTTACTCTTGATCCCACACCCATCTTACTCTTAGATCCACACCCCATGATACTCTTGATCCACACTCCATCGTTACCTCTTGATCCCACACCCATCTTACTCTTGATCCCACACCCATCTTACTCTTGATCCCACACCCATCTTACTCTTGATCCCACACCCATCTTACTCTTGATCCCACACCCATCTTACTCTTGATCCCACACCCATGTTACTCTTGATGCCACACCCATCTTACTCTTGATCCCACACCCATGTTACTCTTGATCCCACATCCATCTTACTCTTGATCCACACCCATGTTACTCTTGATGCCACACCCAAGTTACTCTTGATCCCACACCCATCTTACTCTTGATCCCACACCAATCTTACTCTTGATCCCACACCCATCTTACTCTTGATCCCACACCCAAGTTACTCTTGATCCCACACCCATCTTACTCTTGATCCCACACCCATCTTACTCTTGATCCCACACCATGTTACTCTTGATCTCACACCCATCTTACTCTTGATCCCACACCCATCTTACTCTTGATCCCACACCCATCTTACTCTTGATCCCACACCCAAGTTACTCTTGATCCCACACCCATCTTACTCTTGATCCCACACCCATCTTACTCTTGATCCCACACCCATGTTACTCTTGATCCCACACCCTCTTACTCTTGATCCACACACCCATCTTACTCTTGATCCACACCCATCTTACTCTTGATCCCACACCCAGCTTACTCTTGATCACACACCCATCTTACTCTAGATCCCACACCCATCTTACTCTTGATCCCACACCAGTGTTACTCTTGATCCCACACCATCTTACTCTTGATCCCACACCCATCTTACTCTTGATCCCACACCATCTTACTCTTGATCCCACACCCATCTTACTCTTGATCCCACACCCATCTTACTCTTGATCCCACACCCATTTACTCTAGATCCCACACCCATGTTACTCTTGATCACACCCATGTTACTCTTGATCCCACACCCTCTACTCTTGATCCCACACCCATCTTACTCTTGATCCCACACCCATATTACTCTTGATCCCACACCCATGTTACTCTTGATCCCACATCCATCTTACTCTTGATCCCACACCCATGTTACTCTTGATCCCACACCCATCTTACTCTTGATCCCACACCCATCTTACTCTTGATCCCACACCCATCTTACTCTTGATCCCACACCCATCTTACTCTTGATCCCACACCCATCTTACTCTGATCCCACCCATCTTACTCTTGATCCCACACCCATCTTACTCTTGATCCCACACCCATGTTACTCTTGATCCCACACCCATGTTACTCTTGATCCCACACCCATCTTACTCTTGATCCCACACCCATCTTACTCTTGATCCCACACCCATCTTACTCTTGATGCCACACCCATCTTACTCTTGATGCCACACCCATGTTACTCTTGATCCCACACCCATCTTACTCTTGATCCCACACCCATGTTACTCTTGATCCCACACCCATGTTACTCTTGATCCCACACCCATGTTACTCTTGATCCCACATCCATCTTACTCTTGATCCCACACACATTTACTCTTGAGCCACACCAATGTTACTCTTGATCCACACCCATCTTACTCTTGATCCACACCCATCTTACTCTGATCCCACACCCATCTTACTCTTGATCCACACCCGTGTTACTCTTGATCCACATCCATTTACTCCTTGATCCACACCCATCTTACTCTTGATCTCACACCCATCTTACTCTTGATCCCTCACCCATCTTACTCTTGATCCCACACCCGAGTTACTCTTGATCCCACATCCCATCTTACTCTTGATCCACACTCGAGCTTACTCTTGATCCACACCCATCTTACTCTTGATCCCACACCCATCTTACTCTTGATCCCACACCCATCTTTACTCTTGATCCCACACCCATCTTACTCTTGATCCCACACCCATGTTACTCTTGATCCCACACCCATCTTACTCTTGATCCACACCCAACTTACTCTTGATCCCACACCATCTTACTCTTGATCCCACACAGAACATCCATCTTACTCTTGATCCCACACCCATCTTACTCTTGATTCCCACATCCATCTTACTCTTGACCCACACCCATCTTACTCTTGATCTCACACCCATCTTACTCTGATCCCACACCCATCTTACTCTTGATCCCACACCCATGTTACTCTTGATCCCACACCCATCTTACTCTTGATCCCACACCCATCTTACTCTTGATCTCACACCCATCTTACTCTTGATCCCACACCCATCTTACTCTTGATCCCACACCCATGTTACTCTTGATCCCACATCCATCTTACTCTTGATCCCACACCCATCTTACTCTTGATCTCACACCCATCTTACTCTTGATCCCACACCCATCTTACTCTTGATCCCACACCCATCTTACTCTTGATCCCACACCCATCTTACTCTTGATCCCACACCCATGTTACTCTTGATCCCACCCATGTTACTCTTGATCCCACATCCATCTTACTCTTGATCCCACACCCATGTTACTCTTGATCCCACCCATGTTACTCTTGATCCCACACCCATCTTACTCTTGATCCCACACCCATTTTACTCTTGATCCCACACCCATCTTACTCTTGATCCCACACCCATCTTACTCTTGATCCCACACCCATCTTACTCTTGATCCCACACCCATCTTACTCTTGATCCCACACCCATCTTACTCTTGATCCCACACCCATCTTACTCTTGATCCCACACCCATGTTACTCTTGATCCCACACCCATCTTACTCTTGATCCCACACCCATCTTACTCTTGATCCCACACCCATCTTACTCTTGATCCACACCCATCTTACTCTTGATCCCACACCCATGTTACTCTTGATCCCACACCCATCTTACTCTTGATCCCACACCCATGTTACTCTTGATCCCACACCCATCTTACTCTTGATCCCACACCCATGTTACTCTTGATCCCACACCCATCTTACTCTTGATCCCACACCCATGTTACTCTTGATCCCACATCCATCTTACTCTTGATCCCACACCCATGTTACTCTTGATGCCACACCCAAGTTACTCTTGATCCCACACCCATCTTACTCTTGATCCCACACCCATCTTACTCTTGATCCCACACCCATCTTACTCTTGATCCCACACCCAAGTTACTCTTGATCCCACACCCAAGTTACTCTTGATCCCACACCCATCTTACTCTTGATCCCACACCCATCTTACTCTTGATCCCACACCCAAGTTACTCTTGATCCCACACCCATCTTACTCTTGATCCCACGACCCATCTTTCTCTTGATCCACACCAATGTTACTCTTGATCTCACACCCATCGTACTCTTGATTCCCACACCCATCTTACTCCTCTCGATCCCACACCCATCTTACTCTTGATGCCCACACCCTGTTACTCTTGATCCCACATCCATCTTACTCTTGATCACACCCCCATCTTACTCTTGATCTCACACCCATCTTACTCTTGATCCCTCACCCATCTTACTCTTGATCCCACACCCGTATTACTCTTGATCCCACGTCCATCTTACTCTTGATCACACACCCATCTTACTCTTGATCTCACACCCATCTTACTCTTGATCCCACACCCATCTTACTCTTGATCCCACAATCGTGTTACTCTTGATCCCACATACATCTTACTCTTGATCCCACACCCATGTTACTCTTGATCCCACACCCATCTTACTCTTGATCCCACACCCATGTTACTCTTGATCCCACACCCATCTTACTCTTGATCCCACACCCATCTTACTCTTGATCCCACACCCATGTTACTCTTGATCCCACACCCATCTTACTCTTGATCCCACACCCATGTTACTCTTGATGCCACACCCATCTTACTCTTGATCCCACACCCATGTTACTCTTGATGCCACACCCAAGTTACTCTTGATCCCACACCCATCTTACTCTTGATCCCACACCCATCTTACTCTTGATCCCACACCCATCTTACTCTTGATCCCACACCCATCTTACTCTTGATCCCACACCCATCTTACTCTTGATCCCACACCCATTTACTCTTGATCCCACACCCATCTTACTCTTGATCCCACACCCATCTTACTCTTGATCCCACACCCATCTTACTCTTGATCCCACACCCATCTTACTCTTGATCCCACACCCATCTTACTCTTGATCCCACACCCATGTTACTCTTGATGCCACACCCATCTTACTCTTGATCCCACACCCATGTTACTCTTGATCCCACATCCATCTTACTCTTGATCCCACACCCATGTTACTCTTGATGCCACACCCAAGTTACTCTTGATCCCACACCCATCTTACTCTTGATCCCACACCAATCTTACTCTTGATCCCACACCCATCTTACTCTTGATCCCATACCCAAGTTACTCTTGATCCCACACCCATCTTACTCTTGATCCCACACCCATCTTACTCTTGATCCCACACCAATGTTACTCTTGATCTCACACCCATCTTACTCTTGATCCCACACCCATCTTACTCTTGATCCCACACCCATCTTACTCTTGATCCCACACCCAAGTTACTCTTGATCCCACACCCATCTTACTCTTGATCCCACACCCATCTTACTCTTGATCCCACACCCATGTTACTCTTGATCTCACACCCATCTTACTCTTGATCCCACACCCATCTTACTCTTGATCCCACACCCATCTTACTCTTGATCCCACACCCATCTTACTCTTGATCCCACACCCATCTTACTCTTGATCCCACACCCATGTTACTCTTGATCCCACACCATGTTACTCTTGATCCCACACCCATCTTACTCTTGATCCCACACCCATCTTACTCTTGATCTCACACCCATCTTACTCTTGATCCCACACCCATCTTACTCTTGATCCCACACCCATCTTACTCTTGATCCCACACCCATTTTACTCTTGATCCCACACCCATCTTACTCTTGATCCCACGCCATGTTACTCTTGATCCCACACCCATCTTACTCTTGATCCCACACCCATGTTACTCTTGATCCCACACCCATCTTACTCTTGATCCCACACCATGTTACTCTTGATCCCACACCCATCTTACTCTTGATCTCACACCCATGTTACTCTTGATCCCACACCCATCTTACTCTTGATCCCACACCCATCTTACTCTTGATCCCACACCCATCTTACTCTTGATCCCACACCCATCTTACTCTTGATCCCACACCCATCTTACTCTTGATCCCACACCCATCTTACTCTTGATCCCACACCCATCTTACTCTTGATCCCACACCCATGTTACTCTTGATCCCACACCCATGTTACTCTTGATCCCACACCCATCTTACTCTTGATCCCACACCCATCTTACTCTTGATCCCACACCCATCTTACTCTTGATGCCACACCCATCTTACTCTTGATGCCACACCCATGTTACTCTTGATGCCACACCCATCTTACTCTTGATCCCACACCCATGTTACTCTTGATCCCACACCCATGTTACTCTTGATCCCACACCCATGTTACTCTTGATCCCACACCCATCTTACTCTTGATCCCACACACATCTTACTCTTGATCCCACACCCAAGTTACTCTTGATCCCACACCCATCTTACTCTTGATCCCACAACCATCTTACTCTTGATCCCACACCCATCTTACTCTTGATCCCACCCAAGTTACTCTTGATCCCACACCCATTTACTCTTGATCCCACACCCATCTTACTCTTGATCCCACACCCATCTTACTCTTGATCCCACACCAATGTTACTCTTGATCCCACACCCATCTTACTCTTGATCCCACACCCATCTTACTCTTGATCCCACACCCATCTTACTCTTGATCCCACACCCATCTTACTCTTGATCCCACACCCATCTTACTCTTGATCCCACACCCATCTTACTCTTGATCCCACACCCATCTTACTCTTGATCCCACACCCATCTTACTCTTGATCCCACACCCATCTTACTCTTGATCCCACACCCATCTTACTCTTGATCCCACACCCATCTTACTCTTGATCCCACACCCATCTTACTCTTGATCCCACACCCATCTTACTCTTGATCCCACACCCATCTTACTCTTGATCCCACACCCATCTTACTCTTGATCCCACACCCATCTTACTCTTGATCCCACACCCAAGTTACTCTTGATCCCACACCCATCTTACTCTTGATCCCACACCCATCTTACTCTTGATCCCACACCCATCTTACTCTTGATCCCACACCCATCTTACTCTTGATCCCACACCCATCTTACTCTTGATCCCACACCCATCTTACTCTTGATCCCACACCATCTTACTCTTGATCCCACACCCATCTTACTCTTGATCACACCCATCTTACTCTTGATCCCACACCCATCTTACTCTTGATCCCACACCCATCTTACTCTTGATCCCACACCCATCTTACTCTTGATCCCACACCCATCTTACTCTTGATCCCACACCCATCTTACTCTTGATCCCACACCCATCTTACTCTTGATCCCACACCCATCTTACTCTTGATCCCACACCCATGTTACTCTTGATCCCACACCCATCTTACTCTTGATCCCACACCCATCTTACTCTTGATCCCACACCCATCTTACTCTTGATCCCACACCCATCTTACTCTTGATCCCACACCCATCTTACTCTTGATCCCACACCCATCTTACTCTTGATCCCACACCCATGTTACTCTTGATCCCACACCCATCTTACTCTTGATCCCACACCCATGTTACTCTTGATCCCACACCCATCTTACTCTTGATCCCACACCCATGTTACTCTTGATCCCACACCCATCTTACTCTTGATCCCACACCCATCTTACTCTTGATCCCACACCCATCTTACTCTTGATCCCACACCCATCTTACTCTTGATCCCACACCCATCTTACTCTTGATCCCACACCCATCTTACTCTTGATCCCACACCCATCTTACTCTTGATCCACACCCATCTTACTCTTGATCCCACACCCATCTTACTCTTGATCCCACACCCATCTTACTCTTGATCCCACACCCATCTTACTCTTGATCCCACACCCATCTTACTCTTGATCCCACACCCATCTTACTCTTGATCCCACACCCATCTTACTCTTGATCCCACACCATGTTACTCTTGATCCCACACCCATCTTACTCTTGATCCCACACCATCTTACTCTTGATCCCACACCCATCTTACTCTTGATCCCACACCCATCTTACTCTTGATCCCACACCCATCTTACTCTTGATCCCACACCCAAGTTACTCTTGATCCCACACCCATCTTACTCTTGATCCACACCCATCTTACTCTTGATCCCACACCATGTTACTCTTGATCCCACACCCATCTTACTCTTGATCCCACACCCATCTTACTCTTGATCCCACACCCATCTTACTCTTGATCCCACACCCATGTTACTCTTGATCCCACACCCATCTTACTCTTGATCCCACACCCATCTTACTCTTGATCCCACACCCATCTTACTCTTGATCCCACACCCATCTTACTCTTGATCCCACACCCATCTTACTCTTGATCCCACACCCATCTTACTCTTGATCCCACACCCATCTTACTCTTGATCCCACACCCATCTTACTCTTGATCCCACACCCATCTTACTCTTGATCCCACACCCATGTTACTCTTGATCCCACACCCATCTTACTCTTGATCCCACACCCATCTTACTCTTGATCCCACACCCATCTTACTCTTGATCCCACACCCATGTTACTCTTGATCCCACACCCATCTTACTCTTGATCCCACACCCATCTTACTCTTGATCCCACACCCATCTTACTCTTGATCCCACACCCATCTTACTCTTGATCCCACACCCATCTTACTCTTGATCCCACACCCATCTTACTCTTGATCCCACACCCATGTTACTCTTGATCCCACACCCATCTTACTCTTGATCCCACACCCATCTTACTCTTGATCCCACACCCATGTTACTCTTGATCCCACACCCAAGTTACTCTTGATCCCACACCATCTTACTCTTGATCCCACACCCATCTTACTCTTGATCCCACACCCATCTTACTCTTGATCCCACACCCATCTTACTCTTGATCCCACACCCATCTTACTCTTGATCCCACACCCATCTTACTCTTGATCCCACACCCATCTTACTCTTGATCCCACACCCATCTTACTCTTGATCCCACACCCATCTTACTCTTGATCCCACACCCATCTTACTCTTGATCCCACACCCATGTTACTCTTGATCCCACACCCATCTTACTCTTGATCCCACACCCATGTTACTCTTGATCCACACCCAAGTTACTCTTGATCCCACACCCATCTTACTCTTGATCCCACACCCATCTTACTCTTGATCCCACACCCATCTTACTCTTGATCCCACACCAAGTTACTCTTGATCCCACACCCATCTTACTCTTGATCCCACACCCATCTTACTCTTGATCCCACACAATGTTACTCTTGATCTCACACCCATCTTACTCTTGATCCCACACCCATCTTACTCTTGATCCCACACCCATCTTACTCTTGATCCCACACCCAAGTTACTCTTGATCCCACACCCATCTTACTCTTGATCCCACACCCATCTTCTTACTCTTGATCCCACACCAATGTTACTCTTGATCTCACACCCATCTTACTCTTGATCCCACACCCATCTTACTCTTGATCCACACCCATCTTACTCTTGATCCACACCCATCTTACTCTTGATCCCACACCCATGTTACTCTTGATCCCACCCATGTTACTCTTGATCCCACATCCATCTTACTCTTGATCCCACACCATCTTACTCTTGATCCCACACCCATCTTACTCTTGATCCCACACCCATCTTACTCTTGATCCCACACCATCTTACTCTTGATCCCACACCCATCTTACTCTTGATCCCACACCCATGTTACTCTTGATCTCACACGCCAGTGTTACTCTTGATCCCACACCCATCTTACTCTTGATCCCACACCCATCTTACTCTTGATCCCACACCCATCTTACTCTTGATCCCACACCCATGTTACTCTTGATCCCACATCCATCTTACTCTTGATCTCACACCCATGTTACTCTTGATCCACACCCATCTTACTCTTGATCCCACACCCATCTTACTCTTGATCCCACACCCATCTTACTCTATATCCCACACCCATCTTACTCTTGATCCCACACCCATCTTACTCTGATCCCAACCCATCTTACTCTTGATCCCACACCCATCTTACTCTTGATCCCACACCCATGTTACTCTTGATCCCACACCCATGTTACTCTTGATCCCACACCCATCTTACTCTTGATCCCACACCCATCTTACTCTTGATCCCACACCCATCTTACTCTTGATGCCACACCCATCTTACTCTTGATGCCACACCCATGTTACTCTTGATGCCACACCCATCTTACTCTTGATCCCACACCCATGTTACTCTTGATCCCACACCCATCTTACTCTTGATCCCACACCCATCTTACTCTTGATCCCACATCCATCTTACTCTTGATCCCACACCCATGTTACTCTTGATCCCACACCCATGTTACTCTTGATCCCACACCCATCTTACTCTTGATCCCACACCCATCTTACTCTTGATCCCACACCCATCTTACTCTTGATCCCACACCCAAGTCTTACTCTTGATCCCACACCCATTTACTCTTGATCCCACACCCATCTTACTCTTGATCCCACACCCATCTTACTCTTGATCCCACACCAATCTTACTCTTGATCTCACACCCATCTTACTCTTGATCCCACACCCATGTTACTCTTGATCCCACACCCTCTTACTCTTGATTCCACACCCATCTTACTCTTGATCCCACACCCATCTTACTCTTGATCCCACACCATCTTACTCTTGATCCCACACCATCTTACTCTTGATCCCACACCCATCTTACTCTTGATCCCACACCCATCTTACTCTTGATCCCACACCCATCTTACTCTTGATCCCACACCCATCTTACTCTTGATCCCACACCCATCTTACTCTTGATCCACACCCATCTTACTCTTGATCCCACACCCAAGTTACTCTTGATCCCACACCATCTTACTCTTGATCTCACACCATCTTACTCTTGATCCCACACCCATCTTACTCTTGATCCCACACCCGTTACTCTTGATCCCACACCCATCTTACTCTTGATCACACACCCATCTTACTCTTGATCTCACACCCATCTTACTCTTGATCCCACACCCATCTTACTCTTGATCCCACACCCATGTTACTCTTGATCCCACATCCATCTTACTCTTGATCCCACACCCATCTTACTCTTGATCTCACACCCATCTTACTCTTGATCCCACACCCATCTTACTCTTGATCCCACACCCATCTTACTCTTGATCCCACACCCATCTTACTCTTGATCCCACACCATGTTACTCTTGATCCCACACCCATGTTACTCTTGATCCCACATCCATCTTACTCTTGATCCCACACCCATGTTACTCTTGATCCCAACCCATCTTACTCTTGATCCCACACCCATCTTACTCTTGATCCCACACCGTCTTACTCTTGATCCCACACCCATCTTACTCTTGATCCCACACCCATCTTACTCTTGATCCCACACCCATCTTACTCTTGATCCCACACCCATCTTACTCTTGATCCCACACCCATCTTACTCTTGATCCCACACCCATCTTACTCTTGATCCACACCCATCTTACTCTTGATCCCACACCCATGTTACTCTTGATCCCACACCCATCTTACTCTTGATCCCACACCCATCTTACTCTTGATCCCACACCCATCTTACTCTTGATCCCACACCCATCTTACTCTTGATCCCACACCATCTTACTCTTGATCCCACACCCATGTTACTCTTGATCCCACACCCATCTTACTCTTGATCCCACCCATGTTACTCTTGATCCCACACCCATCTTACTCTTGATCCCACACCCATGTTACTTGATCCCACACCCATCTTACTCTTGATCCCACACCCATCTTACTCTTGATCCCACACCCATCTTACTCTTGATCCCACACCCATGTTACTCTTGATCCCACACCATGTTACTCTTGATCCCACACCCATCTTACTCTTGATCCCACACCCATCTTACTCTTGATCCCACACCCATCTTACTCTTGATCCCACACCCAGTTACTCTTGATCCCACACCCATCTTACTCTTGATCCCACACCCATCTTACTCTTGATCCCACACCCATCTTACTCTTGATCCCACACCCAAGTTACTCTTGATCCCACACCCATCTTACTCTTGATCCCACACCCATCTTACTCTTGATCCCACACCAATGTTACTCTTGATCTCCACCCATCTTACTCTTGATCCCAACCCATCTTACTCTTGATCCCACACCCATCTTACTCTTGATCCCACACCCATGTTACTCTTGATCCCACACCCATCTTACTCTTGATCACACACCATCTTACTCTTGATCTCACACCCATCTTACTCTTGATCCCACACCCATCTTACTCTTGATCCCACACCGTATTACTCTTGATCCCACACCCATCTTACTCTTGATCCCACACCCATCCCCATCTTACTCTTGATCCCACACCCATCTTACTCTTGATCCCACACCCATCTTACTCTTGATCCCACAATCGTGTTACTCTTGATCCCACATACATCTTACTCTTGATCACACACCCATCTTACTCTTGATCCCACACCCATCTTACTCTTGATCCCACACCCATCTTACTCTTGATCCCACACCCATGTTACTCTTGATCCACACCCATCTTACTCTTGATCCCACACCCATGTTACTCTTGATCCCACATCCATCTTACTCTTGATCCCACACCCATGTTACTCTTGATGCCACACCCAAGTTACTCTTGATCCCACACCCATCCTACTCTTGATCCCACACCAATCTTACTCTTGATCCCACACCCATCTTACTCTTGATCCCATACCCAAGTTACTCTTGATCCCACACCCATCTTATTCTTGATCCCACACCCATCTCACTCTTGATCCCACACCAATGTTACTCTTGATCTCACACCCATCTTACTCTTGATCCCACACCCATCTTACTCTTGATCCCACACCCATCTTACTCTTGATCCCACACCCAAGTTACTCTTGATCCCACACCCATCTTACTCTTGATCCCACACCCATCTTACTCTTGATCCCACACCAATGTTACTCTTGATCTCACACCCATCTTACTCTTGATCCCACACCCATCTTACTCTTGATCTCACACCCATCTTACTTGATCCCACACCCATCTTATCTTGATCACACCCATCTTACTCTTGATCCCACACCCATGTTACTCTTGATCCCACCCATGTTACTCTTGATCCCACACCCATCTTACTCTTGATCCCACACCCATCTTACTCTTGATCCCACACCCATCTTACTCTTGATCCCACACCCATTTACTCTTGATCCCACACCCATCTTACTCTTGATCCCACACCCATCTTACTCTTGATCCCACACCCATGTTACTCTTGATCCCACGCCAGTGTTACTCTTGATCCCACATCCATCTTACTCTTGATCTCACACCCATGTTACTCTTGATCCCACACCCATATTACTCTTGATCCCACACCATGTTACTCTTGATCCCACACCATCTTACTCTTGATCCCACACCCATGTTACTCTTGATCCCACACCCATCTTACTCTTGATCCCACACCCATCTTACTCTTGATCCCACACCCATCTTACTCTTGATCCCACACCCATCTTACTCTTGATCCCACACCCATCTTACTCTTATCCCCACCCATCTTACTCTTGATCCCACACCCATCTTACTCTTGATCCCACACCCATGTTACTCTTGATCCCACACTCATGTTACTCTTGAAGCCACACCCATCTTACTCTTGATCCCACACCCATGTTACTCTTGATCCCACACTCATGTTACTCTTGATCCCACACCCATGTTACTCTTGATCCCACATCCATCTTACTCTGGATCCCACACCCATGTTACTCTTGATCCACACCAAGTTACTCTTGATCCCACACCCATCTTACTCTTGATCCCACAACCATCTTACTCTTGATCCCACACCCATCTTACTCTTGATCCCACACCCAAGTTACTCTTGATCCCACACCCATTTACTCTTGATCCCACACCCATCTTACTCTTGATCCCACACCCATCTTACTCTTGATCCCACACCCATGTTACTCTTGATTCTCACCATCTTACTCTTGATGCCACACCCATGTTACTCTTGATCCCACATCCATCTTACTCTTGATGCCACACCCATCTTACTCTTGATCCCACACCATCTTACTCTTGATCCCACACCCATCTTACTCTTGATCCCACACCCATCTTACTCTTGATCCCACACCCATCTTACTCTTGATCCCACACCCATCTTACTCTTGATGCCACACCCGTGTTACTCTTGATCCCACACCCATCTTACTCTTGACCTCACACCCATCTTACTCTTGATCTCACACCCATCTTACTCTGTATCC
>JASTWF010001676.1:0-65985 GCA_030390025.1 Squalus acanthias | reverse complement strand
TCCGCCGCTGTAAAAGAGGGGCCTACCTGGATATCGCAGGCTTTATAGCCTCGCTGCTCCACTCACTTCTCTCGCCCATGTCCGCCGACTGTAAAGAGAGGCCCTACCTGGATACCGCAGGCTTTATAGCCTCGCTGCTGCACTCACTTCTCGCCCAGTCCGCCGCTGTAAAAGAGGGGCCTACCTGGATACCAGCAGCTTTATAGCATCGCTGCTCCACTCACTTCTCGCCCAGCTCCGCCGCTGTAAAAGTGGGGCCTACCTGGATACCGCAGGCTTTATAGCCTCGCTGCTTCCATCACTTCTCGCCCAGGTCGCCGCTTGTAAAAGAGGGGCCTTAACCCCTGGCTACCGCAGGCTTTATAGCCTCGCTGCTCCACACACTTCTCTCCCAGGTCTCCGCCTGCTGTAAACGAGGGCGCCTACCAGGCTACCGCAGGCATTATAGCCCTCGCTGCTACACTCTTCTCGCCCAGGCTCGCCGCTGTAAAAAGGGGCCTACCTGGATCCCCGCCGTCATACACCGCCTCGCTGCTCCACTCGCTTCTCGCCCAATGCTCCACCGCTGTAAACGAGGGGCCATCCTGGATACCGCAGGCTTTATAGCCTCGCAGCCTGCCACCCACTTCTCGCGCAGGTCCGCCGCATGTAAAAGAGAGGCCTACCTGGATACCGCAGGCTTTATAGCCTCGCTGCTTCACACACTTCTCGCCACAGGTCCGCCGCTGTAAAAGAGGGGCCTACTGGAAACCGCAGTCGTTATAGCCTCGCTGCTTCCACTCACTTCTCGCCCAGGTCGCCGCTGTAAAGATGGGGCCTAACTGGATACCGCAGGCTTTATAGCCTCGCTGCTCCACTCACTTCTCGCCAGATCCGCCGCTGTAAAGAGGGCCTACCTGGATACCGCAGCTTTTTAGCCTCGCTGCTCCACCCACTTCTCGCCCAGGTCCGCCGCTGTAAAAGAGGGGGGCCTACCTGGATACCGCAGGCTGTTATAGCCTCGCTGCTCCACTCAATTCTCGCCCAGTCCGCCGCTGTAAACGAGGGGCCTTACCTGGATACCGCAGGCTTTATAGCCTCGCTGCTGCACACACTCTCGCCCAGGTCCGCCGCTGTAAAAGAGCGGGCCTACCTGGATAGCGCAGTGCTTTATAGCCTCGCTGCTCCACTCACTTCTCGCCCAGGTCCGCGCTGTAAAAGAGGGGCCTACCTGGATACCGCAGGCTTTATAGCCTCGCTGCTCCACACACTTCTCGCCCAGGTCCGCCGCTGTAAAAGAGAGGCCTACCTGGATACCAGCAGGCTTTATAGCTCGCCTGCTCACTCACTTCTCGCCAGGTACCGCCGCTGTAAAGGGGGCCTACCTGGATACCGCAGGCGTTATAGCCTCGCTGCTGCACACACTTCTCGCCCAGGGCTGCCGCTGTAAAAGAGGGGCCTACCTGGATACCGCAGGCTTTATAGCCTCGCTGCTCCACTCACTTCTCGCCCAGGTCTGCCGCTGTAAATGAGGGGCCCACCTGGATACCGCAGTTTTATAGCCTCGCTGCTCCACTCACTACTCGCCCACGTCTGCCGCTGTAAAAGAGGGGCCTACATGGATACCGCAGGGTTTATAGCCTCGCAGCTTCACTCACTTCTCGCCCAGCTCCACCGCTGTAAAAGAGGGGCAGACCTGGATACCGCAGGCTTTTTAGCCTCGCTGCTCCACTCACTTCTCGCCCAGGTCGGCGCTGTAAAAGAGGGGCCTACCTGGATACCGCAGGCTTTATAGCCTCGCTGCTCCACTCACTTCTCGCCCAGGTCTGCCGCTGTAAAAGAGGGGCCTACCTGGATACCGCAGGTTTTATAGCCTCGCTGCTCCACTCACTACTCGCCCACGTCCGCTGCTGTAAAAGAGGGGCCTACCTGGATACCGCATGGTTTATAGCCTCGCTGCTTCAACTCTTCTCTCGCCAGCTCACCGCTGTAAATGAGGGGCAGACCTCGATACCGCAGGCTTTATAGCCTCGCTGCTCCACTCACTTCTCGCCCAGGTCCGCCGCTGTAAAAGAGGGGCCTACCTCGATTACCGCAGGCTTTATAGCCTCGCTGCTCCACTCACTTCTCGCCCAGGTCCGCGCTGTAAAAGAGGGCCTACCTGGATACGCAGGCTTTATAGCCTCGCTGCTTCACTCACTTCTCGCCCAGGTCCGCCGCTGTAAAAGAGGGGCCTACTGATACCGCAGCTTTATAGCTCGCTGCTCCACACACTTCTCGCCCAGGTCCGCCGCTGTAAAAGACGGGCCTACCTGGATACCGCAGGCTTTATAGCCTCGCTGCTCCACACACTTCTCGCCCAGGTCGCCGCTGTAAAAGAGGGGCCTACCTGGATACCGCAGGCTTTATAGCCTCGCTGCTCCACACACTTCTCGCCCAGGTCCGCCGCTGTAAAAGAGGGGCCTACCTGGATACCGCAGGCTTTATAGCCTCGCTGCTCCACTCACTTCTCGCCCAGGTCCGCCGCTGTAAAAGAGGGCCTACCTGGATACCGCAGGCTTTATAGCCTCGCTGCTCCACTCACTTCTCGCCCAGGTCCGCCGCTGTAAAAGAGGGGCCTACCTGGATACCGCAGGCTTTATAGCCTCGCTGCTCCACTCACTTCTCGCCCAGGTCCGCCGCTGTAAAAGAGGGGCCTACCTGGATACCGCAGGCTTTATAGCCTCGCTGCTTCACTCACTTCTCGCCCAGGTCCGCCGCTGTAAAAGAGGGGCCTACCTGGATACCGCAGGCTTTATAGCCTCGCTGCTCCACTCACTTCTCGCCCAGGTCCGCCGCTGTAAAAGAGGGGCCTACCTGGATACCGCAGGCTTTATAGCCTCGCTGCTCCACTCAATTCTCCGCCCAGGTCCGCCGCTGTAAAAGAGGGGCCTACCTGGGTACCGCAGGCTTTATAGCCTCGCTGCTCCACTCCCTTCTCGCCAGTTCCGTCGCTGTAAAAGAGGGCCTACCTGGTACCTGCAGGCTTTATAGCCTCGCTGCAGCACACCCTTCTCGCCCAGGGCTGCCGCTGTAAAAGAGGGGCTTACCTGGATACCGCACGTCTTTTTCGCCTCGCTGTTCCCACTCAATTCTCGCCCAGTTCCGCGCTGTAAAAGAGGGGCCTCTCTGGATACCGCAGGCTTTATAGCCTCGCTGCTCACTCACTTCTCGCCCTGTCTGCCGCTGGTAAATGAGAGGGCCCAACCTGGATACCGCAGGTTATATGACTCGCTGCTCCACTCAACGACTCGCCCACGTCTGCCGCTGGTAAAAGAGGGGGCCTACCTGGATGACGCAGGCTTTATACGCCTCGTGCTACACTCACTTCTCGCCCAGGCCGCGCTGTTAAAAGAGGGGGCCTACCTGGATACCGCAGGCTTTATAGCCTCGCTGCTGCCACACACTTCTCGCCCCAGGTCTGCCGCTGTAAAAGAGGGGCCTACCTGGATACCGCAGGTTTTATAGCCTCGCTGCTCCACTCACTTCTCACCCACGTCCGCCGCTGTAAAAGAGGGGCTACCTGGATACCGCAGGCTTTATAGCCTCGCTGCTCCACATCCACTTCTCGCCCAGGTCCGCCGCTGTAAAAGAGGGGGCCTACCCTGGATACCGCAGGGCTTTATAGCCTCGCTGCTCCACTCACTTCTCGCCCAGGTCCGCCGCTGTAAACGAGGGGCCTACCTGGATACCGCAGGCTTTATAGCCTCGCTGCTCCACTCACTTCTCGCCCAGGTCTGCCGCTGTAAAAGAGGGGCCCTACCTGGATACCGCAGGTTTTATAGCCTCGCTGCTTCCACTCACTTCTCGCCCAGGTCCGCCGCTGTAAAAGAGGGGCCTACCTGGATACCGCAGGCTTTATAGCCTCGCTGCTCCACTCACTTCTCGCCCAGGTCCGCCGCTGTAAAAGAGGGGCCTACCTGGATACCGCAGGCTTTATAGCCTCGCTGCTCCACTCACTTCTCGCCAGGTCCGCCGCTGTAAAGAGGGGCCTACCTGGATACCGCAGGCTTTATAAGCCTCGCTGCTCACACACTTCTCGCCCAGGTCTCCGCCGCTGTAAAAGAGGGGCCTACCTGGATACCGCAGGCTTTATAGCCTCGCTGCTCACTCACCTTCTCGCCCAGGTCCGCCGCTGTAAAAGAGGGGCCTACCTGGATACCGCAGGCTTTATAGCCTCGCTGCTCCACTCACTTCTCGCCCAGGTCCGCCGCTGTAAACTGAGGGGCCTACCTGGATACCGCTAGGCTTTATAGCCTCGCTGCTCCACTCACTTCTCGCCCAGGTCTGCCGCTGTAATGAGGGGCCTACACTGGAAACCGCAGGCTTTATAGCCTCGCTGCTACACTCACTTCTCGCCCAGGTCCGCCGCTGTAAAAGAGGGGCCTACCTGGATACCGCAGGCTTTATAGCCTCGCTGCTACACTCACTTCTCGCCCAGGTCCGCCGCTGTAAAAGAGGGCCTACCTGGATACCGCAGGCTTTATAGCCTCGCTGCTCCACTCACTTCTCGCCCAGGTCCGCCGCTGTAAAAGAGGGGCCTACCTGGATACCGCAGGCTTTATAGCCTCGCTGCTCCACTCACTTCTCGCCCAGGTCCGCCGCTGTAAAAGAGGGGCCTACCTGGATACCGCAGGCTTTATAGCCTCGCTGCTCCACTCACTTCTCGCCCAGGTCCGCCGCTGTAAAAGAGGGGCCTACCTGGATACCGCAGGCTTTATAGCCTCGCTGCTCCACTCACTTCTCGCCCAGTCCGCCGCTGTAAAAGAGGGGCCTACCTGGATACCGCAGGCTTTATAGCCTCGCTGCTCCACTCACTTCTCGCCCAGGTCCGCCGCTGTAAAAGAGGGCCTACCTGGATACCGCAGGCTTTATAGCCTCGCTGCTCCACCACTTCTCGCCCAGGTCCTGCCGCTGTAAAAGAGGGGCCTACCTGGATACCGCAGTCTTTTATAGCCTCGCTGCTCCACCTCACTTCCTCGCCCAGAGTCCGCCGCTGTAAAAAGAGGGGCTACCTGGATACCGCAGGCTTTATAGCCTCGACTGCTTCCACTCAATTCTCGCCCAGGTCCGCCGCTGTAAAAGAGGAGCCTACCGGATACCGCAGCTTATTTAGCCTCGCATGCTCACATCAATTCTCGCCCAGGTCCGCGCTGTAAATGAGGGCCTACCTGGATACCGCAGGCTTTATAGCCTCGCTGCTCCACTCTCTTCTCGCCCAGTCCGCCTCTGTTAAAAGAGGGCCCTACCTGGATACCGCAGGCTTTATAGCCTCGCAGCTACACTCACTTCTCGCCCAGGTCCGCCGCTTGTAAAAGAGGGGCCCTACTGGATACCGCAGGCTTTATAGCTCGCTGCTCCACACACTTCTCGCCCAGGTCCGCCGCTGTAAAAGTGGGGCCTACCTGGATACCGCAGGCTTTATAGCCTCGCTGCTCCCACTCACTTCTCGCCCAGGTCCGCCGACGTAAAGAGGGGCCTAGCCTGGATACCGCAGGCTTTATAGCCTCCCTGCTCCACTCAATTCTCGCCCCAGGTCCGCCCGCTGTAAACGTGGTGGGCCTACCTGGATACCGCAGGCGTGTTTCTAGCCTCGCTGCTCCACTCACTTCTCGCCCAGTCTGCCGCTGTAAAGATGGCCTACCTGGATACCGCAGGCTTTATAGCCTCGCTGCTTCCACCCACTTCTCGCCCAGGTCCGCGCTGTAAAAGAGGGGCCTACCTGGATACCCGCTAGGCTTTATAGCCTCGCTGCTCCACTCAATTCTCGCCCAGGTCCGCCGCTGTAAAAGAGGGGCTTACCTGATACCGCAGGCTTTTTAGCCCTCGCTGCTCCACACACTTCTCGCCCCAGGTCGCCGCCTGTAAAAGAGGGGCCTACCTGGATACCGCAGGCTTTATAGCCTCGCTGCTCCACTCACTTCTCGCCCAGGTCCGCCGCTGTAAAAGAGGGGCCTACCTGGATACCGCAGGCTTTATAGCCTCGCTGCTCCACTCACTTCTCGCCCAGGTCCGCCGCTGTAAAAGAGGGGCCTACCTGGATACCGCAGGCTTTATAGCCTCGCTGCTCCACTCACTTCTCGCCCAGGTCCGCCGCTGTAAAAGAGGGGCCTACCTGGATACCGCAGGCTTTATAGCCTCGCTGCTCCACTCACTTCTCGCCCAGGTCCGCCGCTGTAAAAGAGGGGCCTACCTGGATACCGCAGGCTTTATAGCCTCGCTGCTCCACTCACTTCTCGCCCAGGTCCGCCGCTGTAAAAGAGGGGCCTACCTGGATACCGCAGGCTTTTTAGCCTCGCTGCTCCACTCACTTCTCGCCCAGGTCCGCCGCTGTAAAAGAGGGGCCTACCTGGATACCGCAGGCTTTATAGCCTCGCTGCTCCACTCACTTCTCGCCCAGGTCCGCCGCTGTAAAAGAGGGGCCTACCTGGATACCGCAGGCTTTATAGCCTCGCTGCTCCACTCACTTCTCGCCCAGTTCCGCCGCTGTAAAAGAGGGGCCTACCTGGATACCGCAGGCTTTATAGCCTCGCTGCTCCACTCACTTCTCGCCCAGGTCCGCCGCTGTAAAAGAGGGGCCTACCTGGATACCGCAGGCTTTATAGCCTCGCTGCTCCACTCACTTCTCGCCCAGGTCCGCCGCTGTAAAAGAGGGGCCTACCTGGATACCGCAGGCTTTATAGCCTCGCTGCTCCACTCACTTCTCGCCCAGGTCCGCCGCTGTAAAAGAGGGGCCTACCTGGATACCGCAGGCTTTATAGCCTCGCTGCTCCACTCACTTCTCGCCCAGGTCCGCCGCTGTAAAAGAGGGGCCTACCTGGATACCGCAGGCTTTATAGCCTCGCTGCTCCACTCACTTCTCGCCCAGGTCCGCCGCTGTAAAAGAGGGGCCTACCTGGATACCGCAGGCTTTATAGCCTCGCTGCTCAAATCACTTCTCGCCCAGTTCCGCCGCTGTAAAAGAGGGGCCTACCTGGATACCGCAGGCTTTATAGCCTCGCTGCTCCACTCACTTCTCGCCCAGGTCCGCCGCTGTAAAAGAGGGGCCTACCTGGATACCGCAGGCTTTATAGCCTCGCTGCTCCACTCACTTCTCGCCCAGGTCCGCCGCTGTAAAAGAGGGGCCTACCTGGATACCGCAGTGTTTATAGCCTCGCTGCTTCACTCACTTCTCGCCCAGCTCCGCCGCTGTAAAAGAGGGGCCTACCTGGATACCGCAGGCTTTATAGCCTCGCTGCTCCACTCACTTCTCGCCCAGGTCCGCCGCTGTAAAAGAGGGGCCTACCTGGATACCGCAGGCTTTATAGCCTCGCTGCTCCACTCACTTCTCGCCCAGGTCCGCCGCTGTAAAAGAGGGGCCTACCTGGATACCGCAGGCTTTATAGCCTCGCTGCTCCACCCACTTCTCGCCCAGGTCCGCCGCTGTAAAAGAGGGGCCTACCTGGATACCGCAGTGTTTATAGCCTCGCTGCTTCACTCACTTCTCGCCCAGCTCCGCCGCTGTAAAAGAGGGGCCTACCTGGATACCGCAGGCTTTATAGCCTCGCTGCTCCACTCACTTCTCGCCCAGGTCCGCCGCTGTAAAAGAGGGGCCTACCTGGATACCGCAGGCTTTATAGCCTCGCTGCTCCACTCACTTCTCGCCCAGGTCCGCCGCTGTAAAAGAGGGGCCTACCTGGATACCGCAGGCTTTTTAGCCTCGCTGCTCCACTCACTTCTCGCCCAGGTCCGCCGCTGTAAAAGAGGGGCCTACCTGGATACCGCAGGCTTTATAGCCTCGCTGCTGCACACACTTCTCGCCCAGGTCCGCCGCTGTAAAAGAGGGGCCTACCTGGATACCGCAGTGTTTATAGCCTCGCTGCTCCACTCAATTCTCGCCCAGGTCCGCCGCTGTAAAAATGGGGGCCTACCTGGATACCGCAGGCTTTATAGCCTCGCTGCTCCACTCACTTCTCGCCCAGGTCCGCCGCTGTAAAAGAGGGGCCTACCTGGATACCGCAGGCTTTATAGCCTCGCTGCTCCACTCACTTCTCGCCCAGGTCCGCCGCTGTAAAAGAGGGGCCTACCTGGATACCGCAGGCTTTTTAGCCTCGCTGCTCCACTCACTTCTCGCCCAGGTCCGCCGCTGTAAAAGAGGGGCCTACCTGGATACCGCAGGCTTTATAGCCTCGCTGCTCCACTCACTCTCGCCCAGGTCCGCCGCTGTAAAAGAGGGGCCTACCTGGATACCGCAGGCTTTATAGCCTCGCTGCTCCACTCACTTCTCGCCCAGGTCCGCCGCTGTAAAAGAGGGGCCTACCTGGATACCGCAGGCTTTATAGCCTCGCTGCTCACTCACTTCTCGCCCAGGTCCGCCGCTGTAAAAGAGGGGCCTACCTGGATACCGCAGGCTTTATAGCCTCGCTGCTCACTCACTTCTCGCCCAGGTCCGCCGCTGTAAAAGAGGGGCCTACCTGGATACCGCAGGCTTTTTAGCCTCGCTGCTCCACTCACTTCTCGCCCAGGTCCGCCGCTGTAAAAGAGGGGCCTACCTGGATACCGCAGGCTTTATAGCCTCGCTGCTCCACTCACTTCTCGCCCAGGTCCGCCGCTGTAAAAGAGGGGCCTACCTGGATACCGCAGGCTTTATAGCCTCGCTGCTCCACTCACTTCTCGCCCAGGTCCGCCGCTGTAAAAGAGGGGCCTACCTGGATACCGCAGGCTTTATAGCCTCGCTGCTCCACTCACTTCTCGCCCAGGTCCGCCGCTGTAAAAGAGGGGCCTACCTGGATACCGCAGGCTTTATAGCCTCGCTGCTCCACTCACTTCTCGCCCAGGTCCGCCGCTGTAAAAGAGGGGCCTACCTGGATACCGCAGGCTTTATAGCCTCGCTGCTCCACTCACTTCTCGCCCAGGTCCGCCGCTGTAAAAAGGGGCCTACCTGGATACCGCAGGCTTTATAGCCTCGCTGCTCCACTCACTTCTCGCCCAGGTCCGCCGCTGTAAAAGAGGGGCCTACCTGGATACCGCAGGCTTTATAGCCTCGCTGCTCCACTCACTTCTCGCCCAGGTCCGCCGCTGTAAAAGAGGGGCCTACCTGGATACCGCAGGCTTTATAGCCTCGCTGCTCCACACACTTCTCGCCCAGGTCCGCCGCTGTAAAAGAGGGGCCTACCTGGATACCGCAGGCTTTATAGCCTCGCTGCTCCACTCACTTCTCGCCCAGGTCCGCCGCTGTAAAAGAGGGGCCTACCTGGATACCGCAGGCTTTATAGCCTCGCTGCTCCACTCACTTCTCGCCCAGGTCCGCCGCTGTAAAAGAGGGGCCTACCTGGATACCGCAGGCTTTATAGCCTCGCTGCTCCACTCACTTCTCGCCCAGGTCCGCCGCTGTAAAAGAGGGGCCTACCTGGATACCGCAGGCTTTATAGCCTCGCTGCTCACTCACTTCTCGCCCAGGTCCGCCGCTGTAAAAGAGGGGCCTACCTGGATACCGCAGGCTTTATAGCCTCGCTGCTCCACTCACTTCTCGCCCAGGTCCGCCGCTGTAAAAGAGGGGCCTACCTGGATACCGCAGGCTTTATAGCCTCGCTGCTCAACTCACTTCTCGCCCAGGTCCGCCGCTGTAAAAGAGGGGCCTACCTGGATACCGCAGGCTTATAGCCTCGCTGCTCCACTCACTTCTCGCCCAGGTCCGCCGCTGTAAAAGAGGGGCCTACCTGGATACCGCAGGCTTTATAGCCTCGCTGCTCCACTCACTTCTCGCCCAGGTCCGCCGCTGTAAAAGAGGGGCCTACCTGGATACCGCAGGCTTTATAGCCTCGCTGCTCCACTCACTTCTCGCCCACTCCGCCGCTGTAAAAGAGGGGCCTACCTGGATACCGCAGGCTTTATAGCCTCGCTGCTCCACTCAATTCTCGCCCAGGTCCGCCGCTGTAAAAGAGGGGCCATACCTGGATACCGCCAGTCTTTATAGCCTCGCTGCTCCACTCAATTCTCGCCCAGGTCGCCGCTGTAAAAGAGGGGCCTACCTGGATACCGCAGTGCTTTATAGCCTCGCTGCTCCACTCACTTCTCGCCAGGCTCCACCGCTGTAAAAGAGGGGCCTACCTGGATACCGCAGGCTTTATAGCCTCGCTGCTACACTCACTTCTCGCCCAGGTCCGCGGCTGTAAAAGACGGGCCTACCTGGATACCTCAGGATTTATAGCCTCGCTGCTCCACACACTTCTCGTCCAGGACCGCCGCTGTAAAAGAGGGGCCTACCTGGATACAGCAGGCTTTATAGCCTCGCTGCTCCAAACTCTTCTCGCCCAGGTCCGCCGCTGTAAAAGAGGGGCCTACCTGGGTACCGCAGGCTTTATAGCCTCGCTGCTCCACTCACTTCTCTCGCCCAGGTCCGCCCGCAGTAAAAGAGGGGCCTACTGGATACCGCAGGCTTTATAGCCTCGCTGCTCACTCACTTCTCGCCCAGGTCCGCCCACTGTAAAAAGAGTGGCCTACTGGATACCGCAGGCTTTATAGCCTCGCTGCTACCACTCACTTCTCGCCCAGGTCCGCCGCTGTAAAAGAGGGCCTACCTGGATACCGCAGGCATTATAGCCTTCGCTGCTTCCACTCACTTCTCGCCCATGTCCGCCGCTGTAAAAGAGGGGCGTACCTAGATACCGCAAGCTTTTAGCCTCGCTGCTCACACAATTCTCGCCCAGGTCCGCCGCTGTGTAAAAGTGGGGGCCTACCTCGGATACCGCAGGATTTATAGCCTCGCTGCTCCACACCTTCTCGCCCAGGTCCGCCGCGTAAAAGAGGGGCCTACCTGGTACGCAGGCTTTATAGCCTCGCTGCTCCACTCACTTCTCTCCCAGTTCCGCCGCTGTAAAAGAGGGGCCTACCTGGGTACTGCAGGCTTTATAGCCTCGCTGCTCCACTCACTTCTCGCCCAGGTCCGCCGCTGTAAAAGAGGGGCCTACCTGGATACCGCAGGCTTTATAGCCTCGCTGCTCCACTCACTTCTCGCCCAGGTCCGCCGCTGTAAAAGAGGGGCCTACCTGGATACCGCAGGCTTTATAGCCTCGCTGCTCCACTCACTTCTCGCCCAGGTCCGCCGCTGTAAAAGAGGGGCCTACCTGGATACCGCAGGCTTTATAGCCTCGCTGCTCCACTCACTTCTCGCCCAGGTCCGCCGCTGTAAAAGAGGGGCCTACCTGGATACCGCAGGCTTTATAGCCTCGCTGCTCCACTCACTTCTCGCCCAGGTCCGCCGCTGTAAAAGAGGGGCCTACCTGGATACCGCAGGCTTTATAGCCTCGCTGCTCCACTCACTTCTCGCCCAGGTCCGCCGCTGTAAAAGAGGGGCCTACCTGGATACCGCAGGCTTTATAGCCTCGCTGCTCCACTCACTTCTCGCCCAGGTCCGCCGCTGTAAAAGAGGGGCCTACCTGGATACCGCAGGCTTTATAGCCTCGCTGCTCCACTCACTTCTCGCCCAGGTCCGCCGCTGTAAAAGAGGGGCCTACCTGGATACCGCAGGCTTTATAGCCTCGCTGCTCCACTCACTTCTCGCCCAGGTCCGCCGCTGTAAAAGAGGGGCCTACCTGGATACCGCAGGCTTTTATAGCCTCGCTGCTCCACTCACTTCTCGCCCAGGTCCGCCGCTGTAAAAGAGGGGCCTACCTGGATACCGCAGGCTTTATAGCCTCGCTGCTCCACTCACTTCTCGCCCAGGTCCGCCGCTGTAAAAGAGGGGCCTACCTGGATACCGCAGGCTTTATAGCCTCGCTGCTCCACTCACTTCTCGCCCAGGTCCGCCGCTGTAAAAGAGGGGCCTACCTGGATACCGCAGGCTTTATAGCCTCGCTGCTCCACTCACTTCTCGCCCAGGTCCGCCGCTGTAAAAGAGGGGCCTACCTGGATACCGCAAGGCTTTATAGCCTCGCTGCTCACTCACTACTCGCCCAGCGTCCGCGCTGTAAAAGAGGGGCTACCTGGATACCGCAGGCTTTATAGCTCGCTGCTCACTCACTTCTCGCCCAGGTCCGCCGCTGTAAAAGAGGGGCCTACCTGGACTACCGCAGGCTTTATAGCCTCGCTGCTCCACTCACTTCTCTCCCAGGTCCGCCACTGTAAAAGAGGGCCTACCTGGATAACGCAGGCTTTATAGCCTCGCTGCTCCACTCACTTCTCGCCCAGGTCCGCCGCTGTAAAAGAGGGGCCTACCTGGATACCGCAGGCTTATAGCCTCGCTGCTCCACTCACTTCTCGCACAGTCCGCCGCTGTAAAAAGGGGCCTACCTGGATACCGCAGGCTTTATAGCCTCGCTGCTCCACAACTTCTCGCCCAGGTCCGCCGCTGTAAAAAGTGGGCCTACCTGGATACCGCAGTGTTTATAGCCTCGCTGCTCCACTCACTTCTCGCCCAGGTCCGCCGCTGTAAAAGAGGGGCCTACCTGGATACCGCAGGCTTTATAGCCTCGCTGCTCCACTCACTTCTCGCCCAGGTCCGCCGCTGTAAAAGAGGGGCCTACCTGGATACCGCAGGCTTTATAGCCTCGCTGCTCCACTCACTTCTCGCCCAGGTCCGCCGCTGTAAAAGAGGGGCCTACCTGGATACCGCAGGCTTTATAGCCTCGCTGCTCCACTCACTTCTCGCCCAGGTCCGCCGCTGTAAAAGAGGGGCCTACCTGGATACCGCAGGCTTTATAGCCTCGCTGCTCCACTCACTTCTCGCCCAGGTCCGCCGCTGTAAAAGAGGGGCCTACCTGGATACCGCAGGCTTTATAGCCTCGCTGCTCCACTCACTTCTCGCCCAGGTCCGCCGCTGTAAAAGAGGGGCCTACCTGGATACCGCAGGCTTTATAGCCTCGCTGCTCCACTCACTTCTCGCCCAGGTCCGCCGCTGTAAAAGAGGGGCCTACCTGGATACCGCAGGCTTTATAGCCTCGCTGCTCCACTCACTTCTCGCCCAGGTCCGCCGCTGTAAAAGAGGGGCCTACCTGGATACCGCAGGCTTTATAGCCTCGCTGCTCCACTCACTTCTCGCCCAGGTCCGCCGCTGTAAAAGAGGGGCCTACCTGGATACCGCAGGCTTTATAGCCTCGCTGCTCCACTCACTTCTCGCCCAGGTCCGCCGCTGTAAAAGAGGGGCCTACCTGGATACCGCAGGCTTTATAGCCTCGCTGCTCCACTCACTTCTCGCCCAGGTCCGCCGCTGTAAAAGAGGGGCCTACCTGGATACCGCAGGCTTTATAGCCTCGCTGCTCCACTCACTTCTCGCCCAGGTCCGCCGCTGTAAAAGAGGGGCCTACCTGGATACCGCAGGCTTTATAGCCTCGCTGCTCCACTCACTTCTCGCCCAGGTCCGCCGCTGTAAAAGAGGGGCCTACCTGGATACCGCAGGCTTTATAGCCTCGCTGCTCCACTCACTTCTCGCCCAGGTCCGCCGCTGTAAAAGAGGGGCCTACCTGGATACCGCAGGCTTTATAGCCTCGCTGCTCCACTCACTTCTCGCCCAGGTCCGCCGCTGTAAAAGAGGGGCCTACCTGGATACCGCAGGCTTTATAGCCTCGCTGCTCCACTCACTTCTCGCCCAGGTCCGCCGCTGTAAAAGAGGGGCCTACCTGGATACCGCAGGCTTTATAGCCTCGCTGCTCCACTCACTTCTCGCCCAGGTCCGCCGCTGTAAAAGAGGGGCCTACCTGGATACCGCAGGCTTTATAGCCTCGCTGCTCCACTCACTTCTCGCCCAGGTCCGCCGCTGTAAAAGAGGGGCCTACCTGGATACCGCAGGCTTTATAGCCTCGCTGCTCCACTCACTTCTCGCCCAGGTCCGCCGCTGTAAAAGAGGGGCCTACCTGGATACCGCAGGCTTTATAGCCTCGCTGCTCCACTCACTTCTCGCCCAGGTCCGCCGCTGTAAAAGAGGGGCCTACCTGGATACCGCAGGCTTTATAGCCTCGCTGCTCCACTCACTTCTCGCCCAGGTCCGCCGCTGTAAAAGAGGGGCCTACCTGGATACCGCAGGCTTTATAGCCTCGCTGCTCCACTCACTTCTCGCCCAGGTCCGCCGCTGTAAAAGAGGGGCCTACCTGGATACCGCAGGCTTTATAGCCTCGCTGCTCCACTCACTTCTCGCCCAGGTCCGCCGCTGTAAAAGAGGGGCCTACCTGGATACCGCAGGCTTTATAGCCTCGCTGCTCCACTCACTTCTCGCCCAGGTCCGCCGCTGTAAAAGAGGGGCCTACCTGGATACCGCAGGCTTTATAGCCTCGCTGCTCCACTCACTTCTCGCCCAGGTCCGCCGCTGTAAAAGAGGGGCCTACCTGGATACCGCAGGCTTTATAGCCTCGCTGCTCCACTCACTTCTCGCCCAGGTCCGCCGCTGTAAAAGAGGGGCCTACCTGGATACCGCAGGCTTTATAGCCTCGCTGCTCCACTCACTTCTCGCCCAGGTCCGCCGCTGTAAAAGAGGGGCCTACCTGGATACCGCAGGCTTTATAGCCTCGCTGCTCCACTCACTTCTCGCCCAGGTCCGCCGCTGTAAAAGAGGGGCCTACCTGGATACCGCAGGCTTTATAGCCTCGCTGCTCCACTCACTTCTCGCCCAGGTCCGCCGCTGTAAAAGAGGGGCCTACCTGGATACCGCAGGCTTTATAGCCTCGCTGCTCCACTCACTTCTCGCCCAGGTCCGCCGCTGTAAAAGAGGGGCCTACCTGGATACCGCAGGCTTTATAGCCTCGCTGCTCCACTCACTTCTCGCCCAGGTCCGCCGCTGTAAAAGAGGGGCCTACCTGGATACCGCAGGCTTTATAGCCTCGCTGCTCCACTCACTTCTCGCCCAGGTCCGCCGCTGTAAAAGAGGGGCCTACCTGGATACCGCAGGCTTTATAGCCTCGCTGCTCCACTCACTTCTCGCCCAGGTCCGCCGCTGTAAAAGAGGGGCCTACCTGGATACCGCAGGCTTTATAGCCTCGCTGCTCCACTCACTTCTCGCCCAGGTCCGCCGCTGTAAAAGAGGGGCCTACCTGGATACCGCAGGCTTTATAGCCTCGCTGCTCCACTCACTTCTCGCCCAGGTCCGCCGCTGTAAAAGAGGGGCCTACCTGGATACCGCAGGCTTTATAGCCTCGCTGCTCCACTCACTTCTCGCCCAGGTCCGCCGCTGTAAAAGAGGGGCCTACCTGGATACCGCAGGCTTTATAGCCTCGCTGCTCCACTCACTTCTCGCCCAGGTCCGCCGCTGTAAAAGAGGGGCCTACCTGGATACCGCAGGCTTTATAGCCTCGCTGCTCCACTCACTTCTCGCCCAGGTCCGCCGCTGTAAAAGAGGGGCCTACCTGGATACCGCAGGCTTTATAGCCTCGCTGCTCCACTCACTTCTCGCCCAGGTCCGCCGCTGTAAAAGAGGGCCTACCTGGATACCGCAGGCTTTATAGCCTCGCTGCTCCACTCACTTCTCGCCCAGGTCCGCCGCTGTAAAAGAGGGGCCTACCTGGATACCGCAGGCTTTATAGCCTCGCTGCTCCACTCACTTCTCGCCCAGGTCCGCCGCTGTAAAAGAGGGGCCTACCTGGATACCGCAGGCTTTATAGCCTCGCTGCTCCACTCACTTCTCGCCCAGGTCCGCCGCTGTAAAAGAGGGGCCTACCTGGATACCGCAGGCTTTATAGCCTCGCTGCTCCACTCACTTCTCGCCCAGGTCCGCCGCTGTAAAAGAGGGGCCTACCTGGATACCGCAGGCTTTATAGCCTCGCTGCTCCACTCACTTCTCGCCCAGGTCCGCCGCTGTAAAAGAGGGGCCTACCTGGATACCGCAGGCTTTATAGCCTCGCTGCTCCACTCACTTCTCGCCCAGGTCCGCCGCTGTAAAAGAGGGGCCTACCTGGATACCGCAGGCTTTATAGCCTCGCTGCTCCACTCACTTCTCGCCCAGGTCCGCCGCTGTAAAAGAGGGGCCTACCTGGATACCGCAGGCTTTATAGCCTCGCTGCTCCACTCACTTCTCGCCCAGGTCCGCCGCTGTAAAAGAGGGGCCTACCTGGATACCGCAGGCTTTATAGCCTCGCTGCTCCACTCACTTCTCGCCCAGGTCCGCCGCTGTAAAAGAGGGGCCTACCTGGATACCGCAGGCTTTATAGCCTCGCTGCTCCACTCACTTCTCGCCCAGGTCCGCCGCTGTAAAAGAGGGGCCTACCTGGATACCGCAGGCTTTATAGCCTCGCTGCTCCACTCACTTCTCGCCCAGGTCCGCCGCTGTAAAAGAGGGGCCTACCTGGATACCGCAGGCTTTATAGCCTCGCTGCTCCACTCACTTCTCGCCCAGGTCCGCCGCTGTAAAAGAGGGCCTACCTGGATACCGCAGGCTTTATAGCCTCGCTGCTCCACTCACTTCTCGCCCAGGTCCGCCGCTGTAAAAGAGGGGCCTACCTGGATACCGCAGGCTTTATAGCCTCGCTGCTCCACTCACTTCTCGCCCAGGTCCGCCGCTGTAAAAGAGGGGCCTACCTGGATACCGCAGGCTTTATAGCCTCGCTGCTCCACTCACTTCTCGCCCAGGTCCGCCGCTGTAAAAGAGGGGCCTACCTGGATACCGCAGGCTTTATAGCCTCGCTGCTCCACTCACTTCTCGCCCAGGTCCGCCGCTGTAAAAGAGGGGCCTACCTGGATACCGCAGGCTTTATAGCCTCGCTGCTCCACTCACTTCTCGCCCAGGTCCGCCGCTGTAAAAGAGGGGCCTACCTGGATACCGCAGGCTTTATAGCCTCGCTGCTCCACTCACTTCTCGCCCAGGTCCGCCGCTGTAAAAGAGGGGCCTACCTGGATACCGCAGGCTTTATAGCCTCGCTGCTCCACTCACTTCTCGCCCAGGTCCGCCGCTGTAAAAGAGGGGCCTACCTGGATACCGCAGGCTTTATAGCCTCGCTGCTCCACTCACTTCTCGCCCAGGTCCTGCGCTGTAAAAGAGGGGCCTACCCTGGATACCGCAGGCTTTATAGCCTCGCTGCTCCACTCACTACTCGCCCACGTCCGCTGCTGTAAAAGAGGGGCCTACCTGGATACCGCAGGCTTTATAGCCTCGCTGCTCCACTCACTTCTCGCCCACGGTCCGCCGCTGTAAAAGAGAGGGGCCATACCTGGATACCGCAGGCTTTATAGCCTCGCTGCTCACTCAATTCTCGCCCAGGTCCGCCGCTGTAAAAGAGGGGCCTACCTGGATACCGCAGGCTTTATAGCCTCGCTGCTCCACTCACTTCTCGCCCAGGTCGCCGCTGTAAAAGAGGGGCCTACCTGGATAACGCAGGCTTTATAGCCTCGCTGCTCCACTCACTACTCGCCCAGGTCCGCCGCTGTAAAAGAGGGCCTCCTGGATACCGCAGGCTTTATAGCCTCGCTGCATCAACTCAATTCTCGCCCAGCTCCACGCTGTAAATGAGGGGCCGACCTGGATACCGCAGGCTTTATAGCTCGCTGCTCCACTCACTTCTCGCCCAGTCCGCCGCTGTGAAAAAGGGGCCTACCTGGATACCGCAGGCTTTATAGCCTCGCTGCTCCACTCACTTCTCGCCCAGGCCCCCGCTGTAAAAGAGGGGCCTACCTGGTACAGCAGGCTTTATAGCCTCGCTGCTGCCACTCACTTCTCGCCCAGTCCGCCGCTGTAAAAGAGGGGCCTACCTGGATACCGCAGGCTTTATAGCCTCGCTGCTCACTCACTTCTCGCCCAGGTCCGCCGCTGTAAAAGAGGGCCTACCTGGATACCGGCAGGCTTTATAGCCTCGCTGCTCCACTCACTTCTCGCCCAGTCCGCCGCTGTAAAAGAGGGGCCTACCTGGATACCGCAGGCTTTAAGCCTCGCTGCTTCACTCACTTCTCGCCCAGCGGTCCTCCGCTGTAAAGAGGGGCCTACCTGGATACCGCAGGCTTTATAGCCTCGCAGCTTCATCACTCTCGAGCCAGTCCGCCGCTGTAAAAGAGGGGCCTACCTGGATACCGCAGGCTTTATAGCCTCGCTGCTCACTCAATTCTCGCCCAGGTCCGCCGCTGTAAAAGAGGGGCCTACCTGGATACCGCAGGCTTTATAGCCTCGCTGCTCACTCACTTCTCGCCAGTCCACCGCTGTAAAAAGAGGGGCTACCTGATACCGCAGGCTTTATAGCCTCGCTGCTCCACTCACTTCTCGCCCAGGTCGCCGCTGTAAAAGAGGGGCCTACCTGGATACCGCAGGCTTTATAGGCCTCGCTGCTCCACTCACTTCTCGCCCAGGTCCGCCGCTGTAAAAGAGGGACTACCTGGATACCGCAGGCTTTATAGCCTCGCTGCTCACTCACTTCTCGCCCAGGCTCCGCCGCTGTAAAAGAGGGGCCTACCTGGATACCGCAGGCTTTTTAGCCTCGCTGCTCCACTCACTTCTCGCCAGGTCCGCCGCTGTAAAGAGTGGCCTACCTGGATACCGCAGGCCTTTATAGCCTCGCTGCTCCACTCACTTCTCGCCCAGGTCCGCAGCTGTAAAAGAGGGGCCCTACCTGGATACCGCAGACTTTTTAGCCTCGCTGCTCCACACACTTCTCGCCCAGGTCCGCGCTGTAAAAGAGGGGCCCAGCCTGGATACCGCAGTTTTATAGCTCGCTGCTCCACTCACTTCTCGCCCAGGTCAGCCGCTGTAAAAGAGGGCCCTACAGGATACCGCAGGGCTTTATAGCCTCGCTGCTCGACACAATTACTCGCCCAGCTCCGCCGCTTAAAAGAGGGGCCTACCTGATACCTGCAGGCTTTATAGCCTCGCTGCTCCACTCACTTCTCGCCCAGGTCCGCCACTGTAAAAGAGTGGCCTACCTGGATACCGCAGGCTTTATAGCCTCGCTGCTACACTCACTTCTCGCCCAGGTCCGCGGCTGTAAAAGACGGGCCTACCTGGATACCGCAGGCTTTATAGCCTCGCTGCTCCACTCACTTCTCGCCCAGGTCCGCCGCTGTAAAAGAGGGGCCTACCTGGATACCGCAGGCTTTATAGCCTCGCTGCTCACTCACTTCTCGCCCAGGTCCGCCGCTGTAAAAGAGGGGCCTACCTGGATACCGCAGGCTTTATAGCCTCGCTGCTCCACTCACTTCTCGCCCAGGTCCGCCGCTGTAAAAGAGGGGCCTACCTGGATACCGCAGGCTTTATAGCCTCGCTGCTCCACTCACTTCTCGCCCAGGTCCGCCGCTGTAAAAGTGGGGCCTACCTGGATACCGCAGTGTTTATAGCCTCGCTGCTCCACTCACTTCTCGCCCAGGTCCGCCGCTGTAAAAGAGGGGCCTACCTGGATACCGCAGGCTTTATAGCCTCGCTGCTCCACTCACTTCTCGCCCAGGTCCGCCGCTGTAAAAGAGGGGCCTACCTGGATACCGCAGGCTTTATAGCCTCGCTGCTCACACACTTCTCGCCCAGGTCCGCCGCTGTAAAAGAGGGCCTACCTGGATACCGCAGGCTTTATAGCCTCGCTGCTCCACTCACTTCTCGCCCAGGTCCGCCGCTGTAAAAGAGGGGCCTACCTGGATACCGCAGGCTTTATAGCCTCGCTGCTCCACTCACTTCTCGCCCAGGTCCGCCGCTGTAAAAGAAGGGCCTACCTGGATACCGCAGGATTTATAGCCTCGCTGCTCCACTCACTTCTCGCCCAGGTCCGCCGCTGTAAAAGAGGGGCCTACCTGGATACCGCAGGCTTTATAGCCTCGCTGCTCCACTCACTTCTCGCCCAGGTCCGCCGCTGTAAAAGAGGGGCCTACCTGGATACCGCAGGCTTTATAGCCTCGCTGCTACACTCACTTCTCGCCCAGGTCCGCGGCTGTAAAAGAGGGGCCTACCTGGATACCGCAGGCTTTATAGCCTCGCTGCTCCACTCACTTCTCGCCCAGGTCCGCCGCTGTAAAAGAGGGGCCTACCTGGATACCGCAGGCTTTATAGCCTCGCTGCTCCACTCACTTCTCGCCCAGGTCCGCCGCTGTAAAAGAGGGGCCTACCTGGATACCGCAGGCTTTATAGCCTCGCTGCTCCACTCACTTCTCGCCCAGGTCCGCCGCTGTAAAAGAGGGGCCTACCTGGATACCGCAGGCTTTATAGCCTCGCTGCTCCACTCACTTCTCGCCCAGGTCCGCCGCTGTAAAAGAGGGGCCTACCTGGATACCGCAGGCTTTATAGCCTCGCTGCTCCACTCACTTCTCGCCCAGGTCCGCCGCTGTAAAAGAGGGGCCTACCTGGATACCGCAGGCTTTATAGCCTCGCTGCTCCACTCACTTCTCGCCCAGGTCCGCCGCTGTAAAAGAGGGGCCTACCTGGATACCGCAGGCTTTATAGCCTCGCTGCTCCACTCACTTCTCGCCCAGGTCCGCCGCTGTAAAAGAGGGGCCTACCTGGATACCGCAGGCTTTATAGCCTCGCTGCTCCACTCACTTCTCGCCCAGGTCCGCCGCTGTAAAAGAGGGGCCTACCTGGATACCGCAGGCTTTATAGCCTCGCTGCTCCACTCACTTCTCGCCCAGGTCCGCCGCTGTAAAAGAGGGGCCTACCTGGATACCGCAGGCTTTATAGCCTCGCTGCTCCACTCACTTCTCGCCCAGGTCCGCCGCTGTAAAAGAGGGGCCTACCTGGATACCGCAGGCTTTATAGCCTCGCTGCTCCACTCACTTCTCGCCCAGGTCCGCCGCTGTAAAAGAGGGGCCTACCTGGATACCGCAGGCTTTATAGCCTCGCTGCTCCACTCACTTCTCGCCCAGGTCCGCCGCTGTAAAAGAGGGGCCTACCTGGATACCGCAGGCTTTATAGCCTCGCTGCTCCACTCACTTCTCGCCCAGGTCCGCCGCTGTAAAAGAGGGGCCTACCTGGATACCGCAGGCTTTATAGCCTCGCTGCTGCACACACTTCTCGCCCAGGTCCGCCGCTGTAAAAGAGGGGCCTACCTGGATACCGCAGGCTTTATAGCCTCGCTGCTCCACTCACTTCTCGCCCAGGTCCGCCGCTGTAAAAGAGGGCCCTACCTGGATACCGCAGGCTTTATAGCCTCGCTGCTCCACTCACTTCTCGCCCAGTCCGCCGCTGTAAAAGAGGGGCCTACCTGGATACCGCAGGCTTTATAGCCTCGCTGCTCACCTCACTTCTCGCCCAGTCCGCCGCTGTAAAAGAGGGGCCGACCTGGATACCGCAGGCATTATAGCCTCGCTGCTCCACTCACTTCTCGCCCAGGTCCGCCGCTGTAAAAGAGGGGCCTACCTGGATACCGCAGGCTTTATAGCCTCGCTGCTCCACACACTTCTCGCCCGAGGTCCGCCGCTGTAAAAGAGGGGCCCTACCTGGATACCGCAGGCTTTATAGCCTCGCTGCTCCACTCACTTCTCGCCCAGGTCTGCCGCTGTAAAAGAGGGGCTACCTGGATACCGCAGGCTTTATAGCCTCGCTGCTCCACTCACTTCTCGCCCAGGTCCGCCGCTGTAAAAGAGGGCCTACCTGGATACCGCAGGCTTATAGCCTCGCTGCTCACTCACTTCTCGCCCAGGTCCGCCGCTGTAAAAGAGGGGCCTACCTGGATACCGCAAGGTTTTTAGCCTCGCTGCTCCACTCAATTCTCGCCCAGGTCCGCCGCTGTAAAAGTGGGGGCCTACCTGGATACCGCAGGCTTTATAGCCTCGCTGCTCCACTCACTTCTCGCCCAGGTCCGCCCTGTAAAAGAGGGGGCCTACCTGGATACCGCAGGCTTTATAGCCTCGCTGCTCACTCACTCTCGCCCAGTCCGCCGCTGTAAAAGAGGGGCCTACCTGGATACCGCAGGCTTTATAGCCTCGCTGCTCCACTCACTTCTCGCCCAGGTCCGCCGCTGTAAAAGAGGGGCATACCTGATACCGCAGGCTTTATAGCCTCGCTGCTCCACTCACTTCTCGCCCAGGTCCGCCGCTGTAAAAGAGGGCCTACCTGGATACCGCAGGCTTTATAGCCTCGCTGCTCCACTCACTTCTCGCCCAGGTCCGCCGCTGTAAAAGAGGGGCCTACCTGGATACCGCAGGCTTTATAGCCTCGCTGCTCCACTCACTTCTCGCCCAGGTCCGCCGCTGTAAAAGAGGGGCCTACCTGGATACCGCAGGCTTTATAGCCTCGCTGCTCCACTCACTTCTCGCCCAGGTCCGCCGCTGTAAAAGAGGGGCCTACCTGGATACCGCAGGCTTTATAGCCTCGCTGCTCCACTCACTTCTCGCCCAGGTCCGCCGCTGTAAAAGAGGGGCCTACCTGGATACCGCAGGCTTTATAGCCTCGCTGCTCCACTCACTTCTCGCCCAGGTCCGCCGCTGTAAAAGAGGGGCCTACCTGGATACCGCAGGCTTTATAGCCTCGCTGCTCCACTCACTTCTCGCCCAGGTCCGCCGCTGTAAAAGAGGGGCCTACCTGGATACCGCAGGCTTTATAGCCTCGCTGCTCCACTCACTTCTCGCCCAGGTCCGCCGCTGTAAAAGAGGGGCCTACCTGGATACCGCAGGCTTTATAGCCTCGCTGCTCCACTCACTTCTCGCCCAGGTCCGCCGCTGTAAAAGAGGGGCCTACCTGGATACCGCAGGCTTTATAGCCTCGCTGCTCCACTCACTTCTCGCCCAGGTCTGCCGCTGTAATGAGGGGCCTACCTGGATACCGCAGGCTTTATAGCCTCGCTGCTCACTCACTTCTCGCCCAGGTCCGCCGCTGTAAAGAGGGGCCTACCTGGATACCGCAGGCTTTATAGCCTCGCTGCTCACTCACTTCTCGCCCAGGTCCGCCGCTGTAAAAGAGGGGCCTACCTGGATACCGCAGGCTTTATAGCCTCGCTGCTCCACACACTTCTCGCCCAGGTCCGCCGCTGTAAAAGAGGGGCCTACCTGGATACCGCAGGCTTTATAGCCTCGCTGCTGCTACACTCACTCTCGCCAGGTCCGCCGCTGTAAAAGAGGGGCCTACTGGATACCGCAGGCTTTATAGCCTCGCTGCTCCACACACTTCTCGTCCAGGTCCGCCGCTGTAAAAGAGGGGCCTACCTGGATACCGCAGGCTTTATAGCCTCGCTGCTCCACACACTTCTCGCCCAGGTCCGCCGCTGTAAAAGAGGGGCCTACCTGGATACCGCAGGCTTTATAGCCTCGCTGCTGCACTCACTTCTCGCCCAGGTCCGCCGCTGTAAAAGAGGGGCCGACCTGGATACCGCAGGCTTTATAGCCTCGCTGCTCCACTCACTTCTCGCCCAGGTCCGCCGCTGTAAAAGAGGGGCCTACCTGGATACCGCAGGCTTTATAGCCTCGCTGCTCCACTCACTTCTCGCCCAGGTCCGCCGCTGTAAAAGAGGGGCCTACCTGGATACCGCAGGCTTTATAGCCTCGCTGCTCCACTCACTTCTCGCCCAGTCCGCCGCTGTAAAAAGAGGGGCCTACCTGGATACCGCAGGCTTTATAGCCTCGCTGCTCCACTCACTTCTCGCCCAGGTCCGCCGCTGTAAAAGAGGGGCCTACCTGGATACCGCAGGCTTTATAGCCTCGCTGCTGCACACATTTCTCGCCCAGGTCCGCCGCTGTAAAAGAGGGGCCTACCTGGATACCGCAGGCTTTATAGCCTCGCTGCTCCACTCACTTCTCGCCCAGGTCCGCCGCTGTAAAGAGGGGCCTACCTGGATACCGCAGGCTTTATAGCCTCGCTGCTCCACTCACTTCTCGCCCAGGTCCGCCGCTGTAAAAGAGGGGCCTACCTGGATACCGCAGGCTTTATAGCCTCGCTGCTCCACTCACTTCTCGCCAGGTCCGCCGCTGTAAAAGAGGGGCCTACCTGGATACCGCAGGCTTTATAGCCTCGCAGCTCCACTCACTTCTCGCCCAGGTCCGCCGCTGTAAAAGAGGGGCCTACCTGGATACCGCAGGCTTTATAGCCTCGCTGCTCCACTCACTTCTCGCCCAGGTCCGCCGCTGTAAAAGAGGGGCCTACCTGGATACCGCAGGCTTTATAGCCTCGCTGCTCCACTCACTTCTCGCCCAGGTCCGCCGCTGTAAAAGAGGGGCCTACCTGGATACCGCAGGCTTTATAGCCTCGCTGCTCCACTCACTTCTCGCCCAGGTCCGCCGCTGTAAAAGAGGGGCCTACCTGGATACCGCAGGCTTTATAGCCTCGCTGCTCCACTCACTTCTCGCCCAGGTCCGCCGCTGTAAAAGAGGGGCCTACCTGGATACCGCAGGCTTTATAGCCTCGCTGCTCCACTCACTTCTCGCCCAGGTCCGCCGCTGTAAAAGAGGGGCCTACCTGGATACCGCAGGCTTTATAGCCTCGCTGCTCCACTCACTTCTCGCCCAGGTCCGCCGCTGTAAAAGAGGGGCCTACCTGGATACCGCAGGCTTTATAGCCTCGCTGCTCCACTCACTTCTCGCCCAGGTCCGCCGCTGTAAAAGAGGGGCCTACTGGATACCGCAGGCTTTATAGCCTCGCTGCTCCACTCACTTCTCGCCCAGGTCCGCCGCTGTAAAAGTGGGGGCCTACCTGGATACCGCAGGGTTTATAGCCTCGCTGCTCCACTCACTTCTCGCCCAGGTCCGCGGCTGTAAACGCGGGGCCTACCTGGATACCGCAGGCTTTATAGCCTCGCTGCTCCACACACTTCTCGCCCCAGGTCCGCCGCTGTAAAGAGGGCCTACCTGGATACCGCAGGCTTTATAGCCTCGCTGCTCCACTCACTTCTCGCCCAGGTCCGCCGCTGTAAAAGAGGGGCCTACCTGGATACCGCAGGCTTTATAGCCTCGCTGCTCCACTCACTTCTCGCCCAGGTCCGCGCTGTAAAAGAGGGGCCTACCTGGATACCGCAGGCTTTATAGCCTCGCTGCTCCACACACTTCTCGCCCAGGTCCGCCGCTGTAAAAGAGGGGCCTACCTGGATACCGCAGGTTTATAGCCTCGCTGCTCCACTCACTTCTCGCCCAGGTCCGCCGCTGTAAAAGAGGGCCTACCTGGATACCGCAGGGCTTTATAGCCTCGCTGCTCACTCACTTCTCGCCCAGCTCCGCCGCTGTAAAAGAGGGGCCTACCTGGATACCGCAGGCTTTATAGCCTCGCTGCTCCACTCACTTCTCGCCCAGGTCGCCGCTGTAAAAGAGGGGCCTACCTGGATACCGCAGGCTTTATAGCCTCGCTGCTCCACTCACTTCTCGCCCAGGTCCGCCGCTGTAAAAGAGGGGCCTACCTGGATACCGCAGGCTTTATAGCCTCGCTGCTACACTCACTTCTCGCCCAGGCTCCAGCCGCTGTAAAAGAGGGGCCTACCTGGATACCGCAGGCTTTATAGCCTCGCTGCTCCACTCACTTCTCGCCCAGGTCCGCCGCTGTAAAAGAGGGGCCTACCTGGATACCGCAGGCTTTATAGCCTCGCTGCTCACTCACTTCTCGCCCAGGTCCGCCGCTGTAAAAGAGGGGCCTACCTGGATACGCAGGCTTTATAGCCTCGCTGCTCCACTCACTTCTCGCCCAGGTCGCCGCTGTAAAAGAGGGGCCTACCTGGATACCGCAGGCTTTATAGCCTCGCTGCTCCACTCACTTCTCGCCCAGGTCCGCCGCTGTAAAAGAGGGGCCTACCTGGATACCGCAGGCTTTATAGCCTCGCTGCTCCACTCACTTCTCGCCCAGGTCCGCCGCTGTAAAAGAGGGGCCTACCTGGATACAGCAGGCTTTATAGCCTCGCTGCTCCACTCACTTCTCGCCCAGGTCCGCCGCTGTAAAAGAGGGGCCTACCTGGATACCGCAGGCTTTATAGCCTCGCTGCTCCACTCACTTCTCGCCCAGGTCCGCCGCTGTAAAAGAGGGGCCTACCTGGATACCGCAGGCTTTATAGCCTCGCTGCTCCACTCACTTCTCGCCAGGTCCGCCGCTGTAAAAGAGGGGCCTACCTGGATACCGCAGGCTTTATAGCCTCGCTGCTCACACACTTCTCGCCCAGGTCCGCCGCTGTAAAAGAGGGGCCTACCTGGATACCGCAGGCTTTATAGCCTCGCTGCTCCACTCACTTCTCGCCCAGGTCCGGCCGCTGTAAAAGAGGGGCCTACCTGGATACCGCAGGCTTTATAGCCTCGCTGCTCCACTCACTTCTCGCCCAGGTCCGCCGCTGTAAAAGAGGGGCCTACCTGGATACCGCAGGCTTTATAGCCTCGCTGCTCCACTCACTTCTCGCCCAGGTCCGCCGCTGTAAAAGAGGGGCCTACCTGGATACCGCAGGCTTTATAGCCTCGCTGCTCCACTCACTTCTCGCCCAGGTCCGCCGCTGTAAAAGAGGGGCCTACCTGGATACCGCAGGCTTTATAGCCTCGCTGCTCCACTCACTTCTCGCCCAGGTCCGCCGCTGTAAAAGAGGGGCCTACCTGGATACCGCAGGCTTTATAGCCTCGCTGCTCCACTCACTTCTCGCCCAGGTCCGCCGCTGTAAAAGAGGGGCCTACCTGGATACCGCAGGCTTTATAGCCTCGCTGCTCCACTCACTTCTCGCCCAGGTCCGCCGCTGTAAAAGAGGGGCCTACCTGGATACCGCAGGCTTTATAGCCTCGCTGCTTCACTCACTTCTCGCCCAGGTCCGCCGCTGTAAAAGAGGGGCCTACCTGGATACCGCAGGCTTTATAGCCTCGCTGCTCCACTCACTTCTCGCCCAGGTCCGCCGCTGTAAAAGAGGGGCCTACCTGGATACCGCAGGCTTTATAGCCTCGCTGCTCCACTCACTTCTCGCCCAGGTCCGCCGCTGTAAAGAGGGGCCTACCTGGATACCGCAGGCTTTATAGCCTCGCTGCTCCACTCACTTCTCGCCCAGGTCCGCCGCTGTAAAAGAGGGGCCTACCTGGATACCGCAGGCTTTATAGCCTCGCTGCTCCACTCACTTCTCGCCCAGGTCCGCCGCTGTAAAAGAGGGGCCTACCTGGATACCGCAGGCTTTATAGCCTCGCTGCTCCACTCACTTCTCGCCCAGGTCCGCCGCTGTAAAAGAGGGGCCTACCTGGATACCGCAGGCTTTATAGCCTCGCTGCTCCACTCACTTCTCGCCCAGGTCCGCCGCTGTAAAAGAGGGGCCTACCTGGATACCGCAGGCTTTATAGCCTCGCTGCTCCACTCACTTCTCGCCCAGGTCCGCCGCTGTAAAAGAGGGGCCTACCTGGATACCGCAGGCTTTATAGCCTCGCTGCTCCACTCACTTCTCGCCCAGGTCCGCCGCTGTAAAAGAGGGGCCTACCTGGATACCGCAGGCTTTATAGCCTCGCTGCTCCACTCACTTCTCGCCCAGGTCCGCCGCTGTAAAAGAGGGGCCTACCTGGATACCGCAGGCTTTATAGCCTCGCTGCTCCACTCACTTCTCGCCCAGGTCCGCCGCTGTAAAAGAGGGGCCTACCTGGATACCGCAGGCTTTATAGCCTCGCTGCTCCACTCACTTCTCGCCCAGGTCCGCCGCTGTAAAAGAGGGGCCTACCTGGATACCGCAGGCTTTATAGCCTCGCTGCTCCACTCACTTCTCGCCCAGGTCCGCCGCTGTAAAAGAGGGGCCTACCTGGATACCGCAGGCTTTATAGCCTCGCTGCTCCACACACTTCTCGCCCAGGTCCGCCGCTGTAAAAGAGGGGCCTACCTGGATACCGCAGGCTTTATAGCCTCGCTGCTCCACTCACTTCTCGCCCAGGTCCGCCGCTGTAAAAGAGGGGCCTACCTGGATACCGCAGGCTTTATAGCCTCGCTGCTCCACTCACTTCTCGCCCAGGTCCGCCGCTGTAAAAGAGGGGCCTACCTGGATACCGCAGGCTTTATAGCCTCGCTGCTCCACTCACTTCTCGCCCAGGTCCGCCGCTGTAAAAGAGGGGCCTACCTGGATACCGCAGGCTTTATAGCCTCGCTGCTCCACTCACTTCTCGCCCAGGTCCGCCGCTGTAAAAGAGGGGCCTACCTGGATACCGCAGGCTTTATAGCCTCGCTGCTCCACTCACTTCTCGCCCAGGTCCGCCGCTGTAAAAGAGGGGCCTACCTGGATACCGCAGGCTTTATAGCCTCGCTGCTCCACTCACTTCTCGCCCAGGTCCGCCGCTGTAAAAGAGGGGCCTACCTGGATACCGCAGGCTTTATAGCCTCGCTGCTCACTCACTTCTCGCCCAGGTCCGCCGCTGTAAAAGAGGGGCCTACCTGGATACCGCAGGCTTTATAGCCTCGCTGCTCCACTCACTTCTCGCCCAGGTCCGCCGCTGTAAAAGAGGGGCCTACCTGGATACCGCAGGCTTTATAGCCTCGCTGCTCCACTCACTTCTCGCCCAGGTCCGCCGCTGTAAAAGAGGGGCCTACCTGGATACCGCAGGCTTTATAGCCTCGCTGCTCCACTCACTTCTCGCCCAGGTCCGCCGCTGTAAAAGAGGGGCCTACCTGGATACCGCAGGCTTTATAGCCTCGCTGCTCCACTCACTTCTCGCCCAGGTCCGCCGCTGTAAAAGAGGGGCCTACCTGGATACCGCAGGCTTTATAGCCTCGCTGCTCCACTCACTTCTCGCCCAGGTCCGCCGCTGTAAAAGAGGGGCCTACCTGGATACCGCAGGCTTTATAGCCTCGCTGCTCCACTCACTTCTCGCCCAGGTCCGCCGCTGTAAAAGAGGGGCCTACCTGGATACCGCAGGCTTTATAGCCTCGCTGCTCACTCACTTCTCGCCCAGGTCCGCCGCTGTAAAAGAGGGGCCTACCTGGATACCGCAGGCTTTATAGCCTCGCTGCTCCACTCACTTCTCGCCCAGGTCCGCCGCTGTAAAAGAGGGGCCTACCTGGATACCGCAGGCTTTATAGCCTCGCTGCTCCACTCACTTCTCGCCCAGGTCCGCCGCTGTAAAAGAGGGGCCTACCTGGATACCGCAGGCTTTATAGCCTCGCTGCTCCACTCACTTCTCGCCCAGGTCCGCCGCTGTAAAAGAGGGGCCTACCTGGATACCGCAGGCTTTATAGCCTCGCTGCTCCACTCACTTCTCGCCCAGGTCCGCCGCTGTAAAAGAGGGGCCTACCTGGATACCGCAGGCTTTATAGCCTCGCTGCTCCACTCACTTCTCGCCCAGGTCCGCCGCTGTAAAAGAGGGGCCTACCTGGATACCGCAGGCTTTATAGCCTCGCTGCTCCACTCACTTCTCGCCCAGGTCCGCCGCTGTAAAAGAGGGGCCTACCTGGATACCGCAGGCTTTATAGCCTCGCTGCTCCACTCACTTCTCGCCCAGGTCCGCCGCTGTAAAAGAGGGGCCTACCTGGATACCGCAGGCTTTATAGCCTCGCTGCTCCACTCACTTCTCGCCCAGGTCCGCCGCTGTAAAAGAGGGGCCTACCTGGATACCGCAGGCTTTATAGCCTCGCTGCTACACTCACTTCTCGCCCAGGTCCGCCGCTGTAAAGAGGGGCTTAGCTGGATACCGCAGGCTTTATAGCCTCGCTGCTCACTCACTTCTCGCCCAGGTCCTGCCGCTGTAAAAGAGGGGCCAACCTGGATACCGCATGTTTATAGCCTCGCTGCTCCACACACTTCTCGCCCCAGGCTCCGCCGCTGTAAAAGAGGGGCCTACCTGGATACCGCAGGCTTTATAGCCTCGCTGCTCCACTCACTTCTCGCCCAGGTCAGCCGCTGTAAAAGAGGGGCCTACCTGGATACCGCAGACTTTATAGCCTCGCTGCTCCACTCACTTCTCGCCCAGGTCCTGCCGCTGTAAAAGAGGGGCCCTACCTGGATACCGCAGGCTTTATAGCCTCGCTGCTCCACTCACTTCTCCGCCCAGGTCCTGCCGCTGTAAAAGAGGGGCCCTACCTGGATACGCAGGTTTTAAGCCTCGCTGCTCCACTCACTTCTCGCCACGTCCGCCCGCTGTAAAGAGGGGCCTTCCTGGATACCGCAGGCTTTATAGCCTCGCTGCTCCACTCACTACTCGCCCAGGTCCGCCGCTGTAAAAGAGGGGCCTACCTGGATACGCAGGCTTTATAGCCTCGCTGCTCCACTCACTATCTCGCCCAGGTCCGCCGCTGTAAAAGAGGGGCCTACCTGGATACCGCAGGCTTTATAGCCTCGCTGCTCACTCACTTCTCGCCCAGGTCCGCCGCTGTAAAAGAGGGGCCTACCTGGATACCGCAGGCTTTATAGCCTCGCTGCTCCACTCACTTCTCGCCCAGGTCCGCCGCTGTAAAAGAGGGGCCTACCTGGATACCGCAGGCTTTATAGCCTCGCTGCTCCACTCACTTCTCGCCCAGGTCCGCCGCTGTAAAAGAGGGGCCTACCTGGATACCGCAGGCTTTATAGCCTCGCTGCTCCACTCACTTCTCGCCCAGGTCCGCCGCTGTAAAAGAGGGGCCTACCTGGATACCGCAGGCTTTATAGCCTCGCTGCTCCACTCACTTCTCGCCCAGGTCCGCCGCTGTAAAAGAGGGGCCTACCTGGATACCGCAGGCTTTATAGCCTCGCTGCTCCACTCACTTCTCGCCCAGGTCCGCCGCTGTAAAAGAGGGGCCTACCTGGATACCGCAGGCTTTATAGCCTCGCTGCTCCACTCACTTCTCGCCCAGGTCCGCCGCTGTAAAAGAGGGGCCTACCTGGATACCGCAGGCTTTATAGCCTCGCTGCTCCACTCACTTCTCGCCCAGGTCCGCCGCTGTAAAAGAGGGGCCTACCTGGATACCGCAGGCTTTATAGCCTCGCTGCTCCACTCACTTCTCGCCCAGGTCCGCCGCTGTAAAAGAGGGGCCTACCTGGATACCGCAGGCTTTATAGCCTCGCTGCTCCACTCACTTCTCGCCCAGGTCCGCCGCTGTAAAAGAGGGGCCTACCTGGATACCGCAGGCTTTATAGCCTCGCTGCTCCACTCACTTCTCGCCCAGGTCCGCCGCTGTAAAAGAGGGGCCTACCTGGATACCGCAGGCTTTATAGCCTCGCTGCTCCACTCACTTCTCGCCCAGGTCCGCCGCTGTAAAAGAGGGGCCTACCTGGATACCGCAGGCTTTATAGCCTCGCTGCTCCACTCACTTCTCGCCCAGGTCCGCCGCTGTAAAAGAGGGGCCTACCTGGATACCGCAGGCTTTATAGCCTCGCTGCTCCACTCACTTCTCGCCCAGGTCCGCCGCTGTAAAAGAGGGGCCTACCTGGATACCGCAGGCTTTATAGCCTCGCTGCTCCACTCACTTCTCGCCCAGGTCCGCCGCTGTAAAAGAGGGGCCTACCTGGATACCGCAGGCTTTATAGCCTCGCTGCTCCACTCACTTCTCGCCCAGGTCCGCCGCTGTAAAAGAGGGGCCTACCTGGATACCGCAGGCTTTATAGCCTCGCTGCTCACTCACTTCTCGCCCAGGTCCGCCGCTGTAAAAGAGGGGCCTACCTGGATACCGCAGGCTTTATAGCCTCGCTGCTCCACTCACTTCTCGCCCAGGTCCGCCGCTGTAAAAGAGGGGCCTACCTGGATACCGCAGGCTTTATAGCCTCGCTGCTCCACTCACTTCTCGCCCAGGTCCGCCGCTGTAAAAGAGGGGCCTACCTGGATACCGCAGGCTTTATAGCCTCGCTGCTCCACTCACTTCTCGCCCAGGTCCGCCGCTGTAAAAGAGGGGCCTACCTGGATACCGCAGGCTTTATAGCCTCGCTGCTCCACTCACTTCTCGCCCAGGTCCGCCGCTGTAAAAGAGGGGCCTACCTGGATACCGCAGGCTTTATAGCCTCGCTGCTCCACTCACTTCTCGCCCAGGTCCGCCGCTGTAAAAGAGGGGCCTACCTGGATACCGCAGGCTTTATAGCCTCGCTGCTCCACTCACTTCTCGCCCAGGTCCGCCGCTGTAAAAGAGGGGCCTACCTGGATACCGCAGGCTTTATAGCCTCGCTGCTCCACTCACTTCTCGCCCAGGTCCGCCGCTGTAAAAGAGGGGCCTACCTGGATACCGCAGGCTTTATAGCCTCGCTGCTCCACTCACTTCTCGCCCAGGTCCGCCGCTGTAAAAGAGGGGCCTACCTGGATACCGCAGGCTTTATAGCCTCGCTGCTCCACTCAACTTCTCGCCCAGGTCTGCGCTTAAAAGAGGGGCCTACCTGGATACCGCAGGTTTATAGCCTCGCTGCTCCACTCACTACTCGCCCAGGTCCGCCGCTGTAAAAGTGGGGGCCTACCTGGATACCGCAGGTTTTATAAGCCCTCGCTGCTCACTCACTTCTCGCCACGTCCGCCGCTGTAAAAGAGGGGCCTACCTGGATACCCGCAGGCTTTATAGCCTCGCTGCTCCACTCACTTCTCGCCCAGGTCCGCCGCTGTAAAAGAGGGGCCTACCTGGATACGCAGGCTTTATAGCCTCGCTGCTGCTCAATCACTTCTCGCCCCAGTTCCGCCACTGTAAAAAGAGGGGCCTACCTGGATACCGCAGGCTTTATAGCCTCGCTGCTCCACTCACTACTCGCCCACGTCCGCCGCTGTAAAAGAGGGGCCTACCTGGATACCGCAGGCTTTTTAGCCTCGCTGCTCCACACAATTCTCGCCCAGGTCCGCCGCTGTAAAAGAGGGGCCTACCTGGATACCGCAGGCTTTATAGCCTCGCTGCTCCACTCACTTCTCGCCCAGGTCCGCCGCTGTTAAAAGAGGGGCCTACCTGGATACCGCAGGCTTTATAGCCTCGCTGCTCCACTCACTTCTCGCCCAGGTCCGCCGCTGTAAAAGAGGGGCCTACCTGGATACCGCAGGCTTTATAGCCTCGCTGCTCACTCACTTCTCGCCCAGGTCCGCCGCTGTAAAAGAGGGGCCTACCTGGATACCGCAGGCTTTATAGCCTCGCTGCTCCACTCACTTCTCGCCCAGGTCCGCCGCTGTAAAAGAGGGGCCTACCTGGATACCGCAGGCTTTATAGCCTCGCTGCTCCACTCACTTCTCGCCCAGGTCCGCCGCTGTAAAAGAGGGGCCTACCTGGATACCGCAGGCTTTATAGCCTCGCTGCTCCACTCACTTCTCGCCCAGGTCCGCCGCTGTAAAAGAGGGGCCTACCTGGATACCGCAGGCTTTATAGCCTCGCTGCTCCACTCACTTCTCGCCCAGGTCCGCCGCTGTAAAAGAGGGGCCTACCTGGATACCGCAGGCTTTATAGCCTCGCTGCTCCACTCACTTCTCGCCCAGGTCCGCCGCTGTAAAAGAGGGGCCTACCTGGATACCGCAGGCTTTATAGCCTCGCTGCTCCACTCACTTCTCGCCCAGGTCCGCCGCTGTAAAAGAGGGGCCTACCTGGATACCGCAGGCTTTATAGCCTCGCTGCTCCACTCACTTCTCGCCCAGGTCCGCCGCTGTAAAAGAGGGGCCTACCTGGATACCGCAGGCTTTATAGCCTCGCTGCTCCACTCAATTCTCGCCCAGGTCCGCCGCTGTAAAAGAGGGGCCTACCTGGATACCGCAGGCTTTATAGCCTCGCTGCTCACTCACTTCTCGCCCAGGTCCGCCGCTGTAAAAGAGGGGCCTACCTGGATACCGCAGGCTTTATAGCCTCGCTGCTCCACTCACTTCTCGCCCAGGTCCGCCGCTGTAAAAGAGGGGCCTACCTGGATACCGCAGGCTTTATAGCCTCGCTGCTCCACTCACTTCTCGCCCAGGTCCGCCGCTGTAAAAGAGGGGCCTACCTGGATACCGCAGGCTTTATAGCCTCGCTGCTACACTCACTTCTCGCCCAGGTCCGCCGCTGTAAAAGAGGGGCCTACCTGGATACCGCAGGCTTTATAGCCTCGCTGCTCCACTCACTTCTCGCCCAGGTCCGCCGCTGTAAAAGAGGGGCCTACCTGGATACCGCAGGCTTTATAGCCTCGCTGCTCCACTCACTTCTCGCCCAGTTCCGCCGCTGTAAAAGAGGGGCCTACCTGGATACCGCAGGCTTTATAGCCTCGCTGCTCAAATCACTTCTCGCCCAGGTCCGCCGCTGTAAAAGAGGGGCTACCTGGATACCGCAGGCTTTATAGCCTCGCTGCTCCACTCAATTCTCGCCCAGGTCCGCCGCTGTAAAGAGGGGCCTACCTGGATACGCAGGCTTTGTAGCCTCGCTGCTTCACTCACTTCTCGCCCAGGTCCGCCGCTGTAAAAGAGGGCCTACCTGGATACGCAGGGCTTATAGCCTCGCTGCTCCACTCACTTCTCGCCCAGGTCCGCCGCTGTAAAAGAGGGGCCTACCTGGATACCGCAGGCTTTATAGCCTCGCTGCTCCACTCACTTCTCGCCCAGGTCCGCCGCTGTAAAAGAGGGGCCTACCTGGATACCGCAGGCTTTATAGCCTCGCTGCTCCACTCACTTCTCGCCCAGGTCCGCCGCTGTAAAAGAGGGGCCTACCTGGATACCGCAGGCTTTATAGCCTCGCTGCTCCACTCACTTCTCGCCCAGGTCCGCCGCTGTAAAAGAGGGGCCTACCTGGATACCGCAGGCTTTATAGCCTCGCTGCTCCACTCACTTCTCGCCCAGGTCCGCCGCTGTAAAAGAGGGGCCTACCTGGATACCGCAGGCTTTATAGCCTCGCTGCTCCACTCACTTCTCGCCCAGGTCCGCCGCTGTAAAAGAGGGGCCTACCTGGATACCGCAGGCTTTATAGCCTCGCTGCTCACTCACTTCTCGCCCAGGTCCGCCGCTGTAAAAGAGGGGCCTACCTGGATACCGCAGGCTTTATAGCCTCGCTGCTCCACTCACTTCTCGCCCAGGTCCGCCGCTGTAAAAGAGGGGCCTACCTGGATACCGCAGGCTTTATAGCCTCGCTGCTCCACTCACTTCTCGCCCAGGTCCGCCGCTGTAAAAGAGGGGCCTACCTGGATACCGCAGGCTTTATAGCCTCGCTGCTCCACTCACTTCTCGCCCAGGTCCGCCGCTGTAAAAGAGGGGCCTACCTGGATACCGCAGGCTTTATAGCCTCGCTGCTCACTCACTTCTCGCCCAGGTCCGCCGCTGTAAAAGAGGGGCCTACCTGGATACCGCAGGCTTTATAGCCTCGCTGCTCCACTCACTTCTCGCCCAGGTCCGCCGCTGTAAAAGAGGGGCCTACCTGGATACCGCAGGCTTTATAGCCTCGCTGCTCCACTCACTTCTCGCCCAGGTCCGCCGCTGTAAAAGAGGGGCCTACCTGGATACCGCAGGCTTTATAGCCTCGCTGCTGCACACACTTCTCGCGCAGGTCCGCCGCTGTAAAAGAGGGGCCTACCTGGATACCGCAGGCTTTATAGCCTCGCTGCTTCACTCACTTCTCGCCCAGGTCCGCCGCTGTAAAAGAGGGGCCTACCTGGATACCGCAGGCTTTATAGCCTCGCTGCTCCACTCACTTCTCGCCCAGGTCCGCCGCTGTAAAAGAGGGGCCTACCTGGATACCGCAGGCTTTATAGCCTCGCTGCTCCACTCACTTCTCGCCCAGGTCCGCCGCTGTAAAAGAGGGGCCTACCTGGATACCGCAGGCTTTATAGCCTCGCTGCTCCACTCACTTCTCGCCCAGGTCCGCCGCTGTAAAAGAGGGGCCTACCTGGATACCGCAGGCTTTATAGCCTCGCTGCTCCACTCACTTCTCGCCCAGGTCCGCCGCTGTAAAAGAGGGGCCTACCTGGATACCGCAGGCTTTATAGCCTCGCTGCTCCACTCACTTCTCGCCCAGGTCCGCCGCTGTAAAAGAGGGGCCTACCTGGATACCGCAGGCTTTATAGCCTCGCTGCTCCACTCACTTCTCGCCCAGGTCCGCCGCTGTAAAAGAGGGGCCTACCTGGATACCGCAGGCTTTATAGCCTCGCTGCTCCACTCACTTCTCGCCCAGGTCCGCCGCTGTAAAAGAGGGGCCTACCTGGATACCGCAGGCTTTATAGCCTCGCTGCTCCACTCACTTCTCGCCCAGGTCCGCCGCTGTAAAAGAGGGGCCTACCTGGATACCGCAGGCTTTATAGCCTCGCTGCTCCACTCACTTCTCGCCCAGGTCCGCCGCTGTAAAAGAGGGGCCTACCTGGATACCGCAGGCTTTATAGCCTCGCTGCTCCACTCACTTCTCGCCCAGGTCCGCCGCTGTAAAAGAGGGGCCTACCTGGATACCGCAGGCTTTATAGCCTCGCTGCTCCACTCACTTCTCGCCCAGGTCCGCCGCTGTAAAAGAGGGGCCTACCTGGATACCGCAGGCTTTATAGCCTCGCTGCTCCACTCACTTCTCGCCCAGGTCCGCCGCTGTAAAAGAGGGGCCTACCTGGATACCGCAGGCTTTATAGCCTCGCTGCTCCACTCACTTCTCGCCCAGGTCCGCCGCTGTAAAAGAGGGGCCTACCTGGATACCGCAGGCTTTATAGCCTCGCTGCTCCACTCACTTCTCGCCCAGGTCCGCCGCTGTAAAAGAGGGGCCTACCTGGATACCGCAGGCTTTATAGCCTCGCTGCTCCACTCACTTCTCGCCCAGGTCCGCCGCTGTAAAAGAGGGGCCTACCTGGATACCGCAGGCTTTATAGCCTCGCTGCTCCACTCACTTCTCGCCCAGGTCCGCCGCTGTAAAAGAGGGGCCTACCTGGATACCGCAGGCTTTATAGCCTCGCTGCTCCACTCACTTCTCGCCCAGGTCCGCCGCTGTAAAAGAGGGGCCTACCTGGATACCGCAGGCTTTATAGCCTCGCTGCTCCACTCACTTCTCGCCCAGGTCCGCCGCTGTAAAAGAGGGGCCTACCTGGATACCGCAGGCTTTATAGCCTCGCTGCTCCACTCACTTCTCGCCCAGGTCCGCCGCTGTAAAAGAGGGGCCTACCTGGATACCGCAGGCTTTATAGCCTCGCTGCTCCACTCACTTCTCGCCCAGGTCCGCCGCTGTAAAAGAGGGGCCTACCTGGATACCGCAGGCTTTATAGCCTCGCTGCTCCACTCACTTCTCGCCCAGGTCCGCCGCTGTAAAAGAGGGGCCTACCTGGATACCGCAGGCTTTATAGCCTCGCTGCTCCACTCACTTCTCGCCCAGGTCCGCCGCTGTAAAAGAGGGGCCTACCTGGATACCGCAGGCTTTATAGCCTCGCTGCTCCACTCACTTCTCGCCCAGGTCCGCCGCTGTAAAAGAGGGGCCTACCTGGATACCGCAGGCTTTATAGCCTCGCTGCTCCACTCACTTCTCGCCCAGGTCCGCCGCTGTAAAAGAGGGGCCTACCTGGATACCGCAGGCTTTATAGCCTCGCTGCTCCACTCACTTCTCGCCCAGGTCCGCCGCTGTAAAAGAGGGGCCTACCTGGATACCGCAGGCTTTATAGCCTCGCTGCTCCACTCACTTCTCGCCCAGGTCCGCCGCTGTAAAAGAGGGGCCTACCTGGATACCGCAGGCTTTATAGCCTCGCTGCTCCACTCACTTCTCGCCCAGGTCCGCCGCTGTAAAAGAGGGGCCTACCTGGATACCGCAGGCTTTATAGCCTCGCTGCTCCACTCACTTCTCGCCCAGGTCCGCCGCTGTAAAAGAGGGGCCTACCTGGATACCGCAGGCTTTATAGCCTCGCTGCTCCACTCACTTCTCGCCCAGGTCCGCCGCTGTAAAAGAGGGGCCTACCTGGATACCGCAGGCTTTATAGCCTCGCTGCTCCACTCACTTCTCGCCCAGGTCCGCCGCTGTAAAAGAGGGGCCTACCTGGATACCGCAGGCTTTATAGCCTCGCTGCTCCACTCACTTCTCGCCCAGGTCCGCCGCTGTAAAAGAGGGGCCTACCTGGATACCGCAGGCTTTATAGCCTCGCTGCTCCACTCACTTCTCGCCCAGGTCCGCCGCTGTAAAAGAGGGGCCTACCTGGATACCGCAGGCTTTATAGCCTCGCTGCTCCACTCACTTCTCGCCCAGGTCCGCCGCTGTAAAAGAGGGGCCTACCTGGATACCGCAGGCTTTATAGCCTCGCTGCTCCACTCACTTCTCGCCCAGGTCCGCCGCTGTAAAAGAGGGGCCTACCTGGATACCGCAGGCTTTATAGCCTCGCTGCTCCACTCACTTCTCGCCCAGGTCCGCCGCTGTAAAAGAGGGGCCTACCTGGATACCGCAGGCTTTATAGCCTCGCTGCTCCACTCACTTCTCGCCCAGGTCCGCCGCTGTAAAAGAGGGGCCTACCTGGATACCGCAGGCTTTATAGCCTCGCTGCTCCACTCACTTCTCGCCCAGGTCCGCCGCTGTAAAAGAGGGGCCTTCCTGGATACCGCAGGCTTTATAGCCTCGCTGCTGCACACATTTCTCGCGCAGGTCCGCCGCTGTAAAAGAGTGGCCTACCTGGATACCGCAGTATTTAAGCCTCGCAGCTTCACTCACTTCTCGCCCAGCCCACGCTGTAAATGAGGGGCAGACCAGGATACCGAAGGCTTTTTAGCCTCGCTGCTCCACTCAATCGCCCCAGGTCCGCGCTGTAAAAGAGGGCCGACCGGATACCGCAGGCTTTATAGCCTTGCTGCTCACTCACTTCTCGCCCAGGTCTGCCGCAGTAAAAGAGGGGCCTACCAGGATACCGCAGGTTTATAGCCTCGCTGGCTCAACTCACTACTCGCCCCGGTCCGACGCTGTAAAAGAGGGGCCTACCTGGAACCGCAAGCTTTTTAGCCTCGCTGCTCACTCACTACTCGCACACGGTCCAGCCGCTAGTAAAGTGAGGGGCATACCCTCGGATACCGCAGTGCTTTATAGCCCGCTGCTCCACACACTTCTCGCCCAGGTCCGCCGCTGTAAAAGAGGGGCCTACCTGGATACCGCAGGCTTTTATAGCCTCGCTGCTACCACTCAATTCTCGCCCAGGTCCGCCGCTGTAAAAGAGGGGCCTACCTGGATACCGCAGGCTTTATAGCCTCGCTGCTCCACTCACTTCTCGCCCAGGTCCGCCGCTGTAAAAGAGGGGCCTACCTGGATACCGCAGGCTTTATAGCCTCGCTGCTCACTCACTTCTCGCCCAGGTCCGCCGCTGTAAAAGAGGGGCCTACCTGGATACCGCAGGCTTTATAGCCTCGCTGCTCCACTCACTTCTCGCCCAGGTCCGCCGCTGTAAAAGAGGGGCCTACCTGGATACCGCAGGCTTTATAGCCTCGCTGCTCCACTCACTTCTCGCCCAGGTCCGCCGCTGTAAAAGAGGGGCCTACCTGGATACCGCAGGCTTTATAGCCTCGCTGCTTCACTCACTTCTCGCCCAGGTCCGCCGCTGTAAAAGAGGGGCCTACCTGGATACCGCAGGCTTTATAGCCTCGCTGCTCCACTCACTTCTCGCCCAGGTCCGCCGCTGTAAAAGAGGGGCCTACCTGGATACCGCAGGCTTTATAGCCTCGCTGCTCCACTCACTTCTCGCCCAGGTCCGCCGCTGTAAAAGAGGGGCCTACCTGGATACCGCAGGCTTTATAGCCTCGCTGCTCCACTCACTTCTCGCCCAGGTCCGCCGCTGTAAAAGAGGGGCCTACCTGGATACCGCAGGCTTTATAGCCTCGCTGCTCCACTCACTTCTCGCCCAGGTCCGCCGCTGTAAAAGAGGGGCCTACCTGGATACCGCAGGCTTTATAGCCTCGCTGCTCCACTCACTTCTCGCCCAGGTCCGCCGCTGTAAAAGAGGGGCCTACCTGGATACCGCAGGCTTTATAGCCTCGCTGCTCCACTCACTTCTCGCCCAGGTCCGCCGCTGTAAAAGAGGGGCCTACCTGGATACCGCAGGCTTTATAGCCTCGCTGCTCCACTCACTTCTCGCCCAGGTCCGCCGCTGTAAAAGAGGGGCCTACCTGGATACCGCAGGCTTTATAGCCTCGCTGCTCCACTCACTTCTCGCCCAGGTCCGCCGCTGTAAAAGAGGGGCCTACCTGGATACCGCAGGCTTTATAGCCTCGCTGCTCCACTCACTTCTCGCCCAGGTCCGCCGCTGTAAAAGAGGGGCCTACCTGGATACCGCAGGCTTTATAGCCTCGCTGCTCCACTCACTTCTCGCCCAGTTCCGCCGCTGTAAAAGAGGGGCCTACCTGGATACCGCAGGCTTTATAGCCTCGCTGCTCACTCACTTCTCGCCCAGTCCGCCGCTGTAAAAGAGGGGCCTACCTGGATACCGCAGTGTTTATAGCCTCGCTGCTTCACTCACTTCTCGCCCAGGTCCGCCGCTGTAAAAGAGGGGCATACCTGGATACCGCAGGCTTTATAGCCTCGCTGCTCCACTCACTTCTCGCCCAGGTCCGCCGCTGTAAAAGTGGGGCCTACCTGGATACCGCAGGCTTTATAGCCTCGCTGCTCCACTCACTTCTCGCCCAGGTCCGCCGCTGTAAAAGAGGGGCCTACCTGGATACCGCAGGCTTTTTAGCCTCGCTGCTCCACTCAATTCTCGCCCAGGTCCGCCGCTGTAAAAGAGGGGCCTACCTGGATACCGCAGGCTTTATAGCCTCGCTGCTCCACTCACTTCTCGCCCAGGTCCGCCGCTGTAAAAGAGGGGCCTACCTGGATACCGCAGGCTTTATAGCCTCGCTGCTCCACTCACTTCTCGCCCAGGTCCGCCGCTGTAAAAGAGGGGCCTACCTGGATACCGCAGGCTTTATAGCCTCGCTGCTCCACTCACTTCTCGCCCAGGTCCGCCGCTGTAAAAGAGGGGCCTACCTGGATACCGCAGGCTTTATAGCCTCGCTGCTCCACTCACTTCTCGCCCAGGTCCGCCGCTGTAAAAGAGGGGCCTACCTGGATACCGCAGGCTTTATAGCCTCGCTGCTCCACTCACTTCTCGCCCAGGTCCGCCGCTGTAAAAGAGGGGCCTACCTGGATACCGCAGGCTTTATAGCCTCGCTGCTCCACTCACTTCTCGCCCAGGTCCGCCGCTGTAAAAGAGGGGCCTACCTGGATACCGCAGGCTTTATAGCCTCGCTGCTCACTCACTTCTCGCCCAGGTCCGCCGCTGTAAAGAGGGGCCTACCTGGATACCGCAGGCTTTATAGCCTCGCTGCTCCACTCACTTCTCGCCCAGGTCCGCCGCTGTAAAAGAGGGGCCTACCTGGATACCGCAGGCTTTATAGCCTCGCTGCTCCACTCACTTCTCGCCCAGGTCCGCCGCTGTAAAAGAGGGGCCTACCTGGATACCGCAGGCTTTATAGCCTCGCTGCTCCACTCACTTCTCGCCCAGGTCCGCCGCTGTAAAAGAGGGGCCTACCTGGATACCGCAGGCTTTATAGCCTCGCTGCTCCACTCACTTCTCGCCCAGGTCCGCCGCTGTAAAAGAGGGGCCTACCTGGATACCGCAGGCTTTATAGCCTCGCTGCTCCACTCACTTCTCGCCCAGGTCCGCCGCTGTAAAAGAGGGGCCTACCTGGATACCGCAGGCTTTATAGCCTCGCTGCTCCACTCACTTCTCGCCCAGGTCCGCCGCTGTAAAAGAGGGGCCTACCTGGATACCGCAGGCTTTATAGCCTCGCTGCTCCACTCACTTCTCGCCCAGGTCCGCCGCTGTAAAAGAGGGGCCTACCTGGATACCGCAGGCTTTATAGCCTCGCTGCTTCACTCACTTCTCGCCCAGGTCCGCCGCTGTAAAAGAGGGGCCTACCTGGATACCGCAGGCTTTATAGCCTCGCTGCTCCACTCACTTCTCGCCCAGGTCCGCCGCTGTAAAAGAGGGGCCTACCTGGATACCGCAGGCTTTATAGCCTCGCTGCTCCACTCACTTCTCGCCCAGGTCCGCCGCTGTAAAAGAGGGGCCTACCTGGATACCGCAGGCTTTATAGCCTCGCTGCTCCACTCACTTCTCGCCCAGGTCCGCCGCTGTAAAAGAGGGGCCTACCTGGATACCGCAGGCTTTATAGCCTCGCTGCTCCACTCACTTCTCGCCCAGGTCCGCCGCTGTAAAAGAGGGGCCTACCTGGATACCGCAGGCTTTATAGCCTCGCTGCTCCACTCACTTCTCGCCCAGGTCCGCCGCTGTAAAAGAGGGGCCTACCTGGATACCGCAGGCTTTATAGCCTCGCTGCTCCACTCACTTCTCGCCCAGGTCCGCCGCTGTAAAAGAGGGGCCTACCTGGATACCGCAGGCTTTATAGCCTCGCTGCTCCACTCACTTCTCGCCCAGGTCCGCCGCTGTAAAAGAGGGGCCTACCTGGATACCGCAGGCTTTATAGCCTCGCTGCTCCACTCACTTCTCGCCCAGGTCCGCCGCTGTAAAAGAGGGGCCTACCTGGATACCGCAGGCTTTATAGCCTCGCTGCTCCACTCACTTCTCGCCCAGGTCCGCCGCTGTAAAAGAGGGGCCTACCTGGATACCGCAGGCTTTATAGCCTCGCTGCTCCACTCACTTCTCGCCCAGGTCCGCCGCTGTAAAAGAGGGGCCTACCTGGATACCGCAGGCTTTATAGCCTCGCTGCTCCACTCACTTCTCGCCCAGGTCCGCCGCTGTAAAAGAGGGGCCTACCTGGATACCGCAGGCTTTATAGCCTCGCTGCTCCACTCACTTCTCGCCCAGGTCCGCCGCTGTAAAAGAGGGGCCTACCTGGATACCGCAGGCTTTATAGCCTCGCTGCTCACTCACTTCTCGCCCAGGTCCGCCGCTGTAAAAGAGGGGCCTACCTGGATACCGCAGGCTTTATAGCCTCGCTGCTCCACTCACTTCTCGCCCAGGTCCGCCGCTGTAAAAGAGGGGCCTACCTGGATACCGCAGGCTTTATAGCCTCGCTGCTCCACTCACTTCTCGCCCAGGTCCGCCGCTGTAAAAGAGGGGCCTACCTGGATACCGCAGGCTTTATAGCCTCGCTGCTCCACTCACTTCTCGCCCAGGTCCGCCGCTGTAAAAGAGGGGCCTACCTGGATACCGCAGGCTTTATAGCCTCGCTGCTCCACTCACTTCTCGCCCAGGTCCGCCGCTGTAAAAGAGGGGCCTACCTGGATACCGCAGGCTTTATAGCCTCGCTGCTCCACTCACTTCTCGCCCAGGTCCGCCGCTGTAAAAGAGGGGCCTACCTGGATACCGCAGGCTTTATAGCCTCGCTGCTCCACTCACTTCTCGCCCAGGTCCGCCGCTGTAAAAGAGGGGCCTACCTGGATACCGCAGGCTTTATAGCCTCGCTGCTCCACTCACTTCTCGCCCAGGTCCGCCGCTGTAAAAGAGGGGCCTACCTGGATACCGCAGGCTTTATAGCCTCGCTGCTCCACTCACTTCTCGCCCAGGTCCGCCGCTGTAAAAGAGGGGCCTACCTGGATACCGCAGGCTTTATAGCCTCGCTGCTCCACTCACTTCTCGCCCAGGTCCGCCGCTGTAAAAGAGGGGCCTACCTGGATACCGCAGGCTTTATAGCCTCGCTGCTCCACTCACTTCTCGCCCAGGTCCGCCGCTGTAAAAGAGGGGCCTACCTGGATACCGCAGGCTTTATAGCCTCGCTGCTCCACTCACTTCTCGCCCAGGTCCGCCGCTGTAAAAGAGGGGCCTACCTGGATACCGCAGGCTTTATAGCCTCGCTGCTCCACTCACTTCTCGCCCAGGTCCGCCGCTGTAAAAGAGGGGCCTACCTGGATACCGCAGGCTTTATAGCCTCGCTGCTCCACTCACTTCTCGCCCAGGTCCGCCGCTGTAAAAGAGGGGCCTACCTGGATACCGCAGGCTTTATAGCCTCGCTGCTCCACTCACTTCTCGCCCAGTCCGCCGCTGTAAAAGAGGGGCCTACCTGGATACCGCAGGCTTTATAGCCTCGCTGCTCCACTCACTTCTCGCCCAGGTCCGCCGCTGTAAAAGAGGGGCCTACCTGGATACCGCAGGCTTTATAGCCTCGCTGCTCCACTCACTTCTCGCCCAGGTCCGCCGCTGTAAAAGAGGGGCCTACCTGGATACCGCAGGCTTTATAGCCTCGCTGCTCACTCACTTCTCGCCCAGGTCCGCCGCTGTAAAAGAGGGGCCTACCTGGATACCGCAGGCTTTATAGCCTCGCTGCTCCACTCACTTCTCGCCCAGGTCCGCCGCTGTAAAAGAGGGGCCTACCTGGATACCGCAGGCTTTATAGCCTCGCTGCTCCACTCACTTCTCGCCCAGGTCCGCCGCTGTAAAAGAGGGGCCTACCTGGATACCGCAGGCTTTATAGCCTCGCTGCTCACTCACTTCTCGCCCAGGTCCGCCGCTGTAAAAGAGGGGCCTACCTGGATACCGCAGGCTTTATAGCCTCGCTGCTCCACTCACTTCTCGCCCAGGTCCGCCGCTGTAAAAGAGGGGCCTACCTGGATACCGCAGGCTTTATAGCCTCGCTGCTCCACTCACTTCTCGCCCAGGTCCGCCGCTGTAAAAGAGGGGCCTACCTGGATACCGCAGGCTTTATAGCCTCGCTGCTCCACTCACTTCTCGCCCAGGTCCGCCGCTGTAAAAGAGGGGCCTACCTGGATACCGCAGGCTTTATAGCCTCGCTGCTCACTCACTTCTCGCCCAGGTCCGCCGCTGTAAAAGAGGGGCCTACCTGGATACCGCAGGCTTTATAGCCTCGCTGCTCCACTCACTTCTCGCCCAGGTCCGCCGCTGTAAAAGAGGGGCCTACCTGGATACCGCAGGCTTTATAGCCTCGCTGCTCCACTCACTTCTCGCCCAGGTCCGCCGCTGTAAAAGAGGGGCCTACCTGGATACCGCAGGCTTTATAGCCTCGCTGCTCCACTCACTTCTCGCCCAGGTCCGCCGCTGTAAAAGAGGGGCCTACCTGGATACCGCAGGCTTTATAGCCTCGCTGCTCCACTCACTTCTCGCCCAGGTCCGCCGCTGTAAAAGAGGGGCCTACCTGGATACCGCAGGCTTTATAGCCTCGCTGCTCCACTCACTTCTCGCCCAGGTCCGCCGCTGTAAAAGAGGGGCCTACCTGGATACCGCAGGCTTTATAGCCTCGCTGCTCCACTCACTTCTCGCCCAGGTCCGCCGCTGTAAAAGAGGGGCCTACCTGGATACCGCAGGCTTTATAGCCTCGCTGCTCCACTCACTTCTCGCCCAGGTCCGCCGCTGTAAAAGAGGGGCCTACCTGGATACCGCAGGCTTTATAGCCTCGCTGCTCCACTCACTTCTCGCCCAGGTCCGCCGCTGTAAAAGAGGGGCCTACCTGGATACCGCAGGCTTTATAGCCTCGCTGCTCCACTCACTTCTCGCCCAGGTCCGCCGCTGTAAAAGAGGGGCCTACCTGGATACCGCAGGCTTTATAGCCTCGCTGCTCCACTCACTTCTCGCCCAGGTCCGCCGCTGTAAAAGAGGGGCCTACCTGGATACCGCAGGCTTTATAGCCTCGCTGCTCCACTCACTTCTCGCCCAGGTCCGCCGCTGTAAAAGAGGGGCCTACCTGGATACCGCAGGCTTTATAGCCTCGCTGCTCCACTCACTTCTCGCCCAGGTCCGCCGCTGTAAAAGAGGGGCCTACCTGGATACCGCAGGCTTTATAGCCTCGCTGCTCCACTCACTTCTCGCCCAGGTCCGCCGCTGTAAAAGAGGGGCCTACCTGGATACCGCAGGCTTTATAGCCTCGCTGCTCCACTCACTTCTCGCCCAGGTCCGCCGCTGTAAAAGAGGGGCCTACCTGGATACCGCAGGCTTTATAGCCTCGCTGCTCCACTCACTTCTCGCCCAGGTCCGCCGCTGTAAAAGAGGGGCCTACCTGGATACCGCAGGCTTTATAGCCTCGCTGCTCCACTCACTTCTCGCCCAGGTCCGCCGCTGTAAAAGAGGGGCCTACCTGGATACCGCAGGCTTTATAGCCTCGCTGCTCCACTCACTTCTCGCCCAGGTCCGCCGCTGTAAAAGAGGGGCCTACCTGGATACCGCAGGCTTTATAGCCTCGCTGCTGCACACACTTCTCGCCCAGGTCTGCCGCTGTAAAAGAGGGGCCTACCTGGATACCGCAGGCTTTATAGCCTCGCTGCTCCACTCACTTCTCGCCCAGGTCCGCCGCTGTAAAAGAGGGGCCTACCTGGATACCGCAGGCTTTATAGCCTCGCTGCTCCACTCACTTCTCGCCCAGCTCCGCCGCTGTAAAAGAGGGGCCTACCTGGATACCGCAGGCTTTATAGCCTCGCTGCTCCACTCACTTCTCGCCCAGGTCCGCCGCTGTAAAAGAGGGGCCTACCTGGATACCGCAGGCTTTATAGCCTCGCTGCTCCACTCACTTCTCGCCCAGGTCTGCCGCTGTAAAAGAGGGGCCTACCTGGATACCGCAGGCTTTATAGCCTCGCTGCTCCACTCACTTCTCGCCCAGGTCCGCCGCTGTAAAAGAGGGGCCTACCTGGATACCGCAGGCTTTATAGCCTCGCTGCTCCACTCACTTCTCGCCCAGGTCCGCCGCTGTAAAAGAGGGGCCTACCTGGATACCGCAGGCTTTATAGCCTCGCTGCTCCACTCACTTCTCGCCCAGGTCCGCCGCTGTAAAAGAGGGGCCTACCTGGATACCGCAGGCTTTATAGCCTCGCTGCTCCACTCACTTCTCGCCCAGGTCCGCCGCTGTAAAAGAGGGGCCTACCTGGATACCGCAGGCTTTATAGCCTCGCTGCTCCACTCACTTCTCGCCCAGGTCCGCCGCTGTAAAAGAGGGGCCTACCTGGATACCGCAGGCTTTATAGCCTCGCTGCTCCACTCACTTCTCGCCCAGGTCCGCCGCTGTAAAAGAGGGGCCTACCTGGATACCGCAGGCTTTATAGCCTCGCTGCTCACTCACTTCTCGCCCAGGTCCGCCGCTGTAAAAGAGGGGCCTACCTGGATACCGCAGGCTTTATAGCCTCGCTGCTCCACTCACTTCTCGCCCAGGTCCGCCGCTGTAAAAGAGGGGCCTACCTGGATACCGCAGGCTTTATAGCCTCGCTGCTCCACTCACTTCTCGCCCAGGTCCGCCGCTGTAAAAGAGGGGCCTACCTGGATACCGCAGGCTTTATAGCCTCGCTGCTCCACTCACTTCTCGCCCAGGTCCGCCGCTGTAAAAGAGGGGCCTACCTGGATACCGCAGGCTTTATAGCCTCGCTGCTCCACTCACTTCTCGCCCAGGTCCGCCGCTGTAAAAGAGGGGCCTACCTGGATACCGCAGGCTTTATAGCCTCGCTGCTCCACTCACTTCTCGCCCAGGTCCGCCGCTGTAAAAGAGGGGCCTACCTGGATACCGCAGGCTTTATAGCCTCGCTGCTCCACTCACTTCTCGCCCAGGTCCGCCGCTGTAAAAGAGGGGCCTACCTGGATACCGCAGGCTTTATAGCCTCGCTGCTCCACTCACTTCTCGCCCAGGTCCGCCGCTGTAAAAGAGGGGCCTACCTGGATACCGCAGGCTTTATAGCCTCGCTGCTCCACTCACTTCTCGCCCAGGTCCGCCGCTGTAAAAGAGGGGCCTACCTGGATACCGCAGGCTTTATAGCCTCGCTGCTCCACTCACTTCTCGCCCAGGTCCGCCGCTGTAAAAGAGGGGCCTACCTGGATACCGCAGGCTTTATAGCCTCGCTGCTCCACTCACTTCTCGCCCAGGTCCGCCGCTGTAAAAGAGGGGCCTACCTGGATACCGCAGGCTTTATAGCCTCGCTGCTCCACTCACTTCTCGCCCAGGTCCGCCGCTGTAAAAGAGGGGCCTACCTGGATACCGCAGGCTTTATAGCCTCGCTGCTCCACTCACTTCTCGCCCAGGTCCGCCGCTGTAAAAGAGGGGCCTACCTGGATACCGCAGGCTTTATAGCCTCGCTGCTCCACTCACTTCTCGCCCAGGTCCGCCGCTGTAAAAGAGGGGCCTACCTGGATACCGCAGGCTTTATAGCCTCGCTGCTCCACTCACTTCTCGCCCAGGTCCGCCGCTGTAAAAGAGGGGCCTACCTGGATACCGCAGGCTTTATAGCCTCGCTGCTCCACTCACTTCTCGCCCAGGTCCGCCGCTGTAAAAGAGGGGCCTACCTGGATACCGCAGGCTTTATAGCCTCGCTGCTCCACTCACTTCTCGCCCAGGTCCGCCGCTGTAAAAGAGGGGCCTACCTGGATACCGCAGGCTTTATAGCCTCGCTGCTCCACTCACTTCTCGCCCAGCTCCGCCGCTGTAAAAGAGGGGCCTACCTGGATACCGCAGGCTTTATAGCCTCGCTGCTCCACTCACTTCTCGCCCAGGTCCGCCGCTGTAAAAGAGGGGCCTACCTGGATACCGCAGGCTTTATAGCCTCGCTGCTCCACTCACTTCTCGCCCAGGTCCGCCGCTGTAAAAGAGGGGCCTACCTGGATACCGCAGGCTTTATAGCCTCGCTGCTCCACTCACTTCTCGCCCAGGTCCGCCGCTGTAAAAGAGGGGCCTACCTGGATACCGCAGGCTTTATAGCCTCGCTGCTCCACTCACTTCTCGCCCAGGTCCGCCGCTGTAAAAGAGGGGCCTACCTGGATACCGCAGGCTTTATAGCCTCGCTGCTCCACTCACTTCTCGCCCAGGTCCGCCGCTGTAAAAGAGGGGCCTACCTGGATACCGCAGGCTTTATAGCCTCGCTGCTCCACTCACTTCTCGCCCAGGTCCGCCGCTGTAAAAGAGGGGCCTACCTGGATACCGCAGGCTTTATAGCCTCGCTGCTCACTCACTTCTCGCCCAGCTCCGCCGCTGTAAAAGAGGGGCCTACCTGGATACCGCAGGCTTTATAGCCTCGCTGCTCCACTCACTTCTCGCCCAGGTCCGCCGCTGTAAAAGAGGGGCCTACCTGGATACCGCAGGCTTTATAGCCTCGCTGCTCCACTCACTTCTCGCCCAGGTCCGCCGCTGTAAAAGAGGGGCCTACCTGGATACCGCAGGCTTTATAGCCTCGCTGCTCCACTCACTTCTCGCCCAGGTCCGCCGCTGTAAAAGAGGGGCCTACCTGGATACCGCAGGCTTTATAGCCTCGCTGCTCCACTCACTTCTCGCCCAGGTCCGCCGCTGTAAAAGAGGGGCCTACCTGGATACCGCAGGCTTTATAGCCTCGCTGCTCCACTCACTTCTCGCCCAGGTCCGCCGCTGTAAAAGAGGGGCCTACCTGGATACCGCAGGCTTTATAGCCTCGCTGCTCCACTCACTTCTCGCCCAGGTCCGCCGCTGTAAAAGAGGGGCCTACCTGGATACCGCAGGCTTTATAGCCTCGCTGCTCCACTCACTTCTCGCCCAGGTCCGCCGCTGTAAAAGAGGGGCCTACCTGGATACCGCAGGCTTTATAGCCTCGCTGCTCCACTCACTTCTCGCCCAGGTCCGCCGCTGTAAAAGAGGGGCCTACCTGGATACCGCAGGCTTTATAGCCTCGCTGCTCCACTCACTTCTCGCCCAGGTCCGCCGCTGTAAAAGAGGGGCCTACCTGGATACCGCAGGCTTTATAGCCTCGCTGCTCCACTCACTTCTCGCCCAGGTCCGCCGCTGTAAAAGAGGGGCCTACCTGGATACCGCAGGCTTTATAGCCTCGCTGCTCCACTCACTTCTCGCCCAGGTCCGCCGCTGTAAAAGAGGGGCCTACCTGGATACCGCAGGCTTTATAGCCTCGCTGCTCCACTCACTTCTCGCCCAGGTCCGCCGCTGTAAAAGAGGGGCCTACCTGGATACCGCAGGCTTTATAGCCTCGCTGCTCCACTCACTTCTCGCCCAGGTCCGCCGCTGTAAAAGAGGGGCCTACCTGGATACCGCAGGCTTTATAGCCTCGCTGCTCCACTCACTTCTCGCCCAGGTCCGCCGCTGTAAAAGAGGGGCCTACCTGGATACCGCAGGCTTTATAGCCTCGCTGCTCCACTCACTTCTCGCCCAGGTCCGCCGCTGTAAAAGAGGGGCCTACCTGGATACCGCAGGCTTTATAGCCTCGCTGCTCCACTCACTTCTCGCCCAGGTCCGCCGCTGTAAAAGAGGGGCCTACCTGGATACCGCAGGCTTTATAGCCTCGCTGCTCCACTCACTTCTCGCCCAGGTCCGCCGCTGTAAAAGAGGGGCCTACCTGGATACCGCAGGCTTTATAGCCTCGCTGCTCCACTCACTTCTCGCCCAGGTCCGCCGCTGTAAAAGAGGGGCCTACCTGGATACCGCAGGCTTTATAGCCTCGCTGCTCCACTCACTTCTCGCCCAGGTCCGCCGCTGTAAAAGAGGGGCCTACCTGGATACCGCAGGCTTTATAGCCTCGCTGCTCACACACTTCTCGCCCAGGTCCGCCGCTGTAAAAGAGGGGCCTACCTGGATACCGCAGGCTTTATAGCCTCGCTGCTCCACTCACTTCTCGCCCAGGTCCGCCGCTGTAAAAGAGGGGCCTACCTGGATACCGCAGGCTTTATAGCCTCGCTGCTCCACTCACTTCTCGCCCAGGTCCGCCGCTGTAAAAGAGGGGCCTACCTGGATACCGCAGGCTTTATAGCCTCGCTGCTCCACTCACTTCTCGCCCAGGTCCGCCGCTGTAAAAGAGGGGCCTACCTGGATACCGCAGGCTTTATAGCCTCGCTGCTCCACTCACTTCTCGCCCAGGTCCGCCGCTGTAAAAGAGGGGCCTACCTGGATACCGCAGGCTTTATAGCCTCGCTGCTCCACTCACTTCTCGCCCAGGTCCGCCGCTGTAAAAGAGGGGCCTACCTGGATACCGCAGGCTTTATAGCCTCGCTGCTCCACTCACTTCTCGCCCAGGTCCGCCGCTGTAAAAGAGGGGCCTACCTGGATACCGCAGGCTTTATAGCCTCGCTGCTCCACTCACTTCTCGCCCAGGTCCGCCGCTGTAAAAGAGGGGCCTACCTGGATACCGCAGGCTTTATAGCCTCGCTGCTCCACTCACTTCTCGCCCAGGTCCGCCGCTGTAAAAGAGGGGCCTACCTGGATACCGCAGGCTTTATAGCCTCGCTGCTCACTCACTTCTCGCCCAGGTCCGCCGCTGTAAAAGAGGGGCCTACCTGGATACCGCAGGCTTTATAGCCTCGCTGCTCCACTCACTTCTCGCCCAGGTCCGCCGCTGTAAAAGAGGGGCCTACCTGGATACCGCAGGCTTTATAGCCTCGCTGCTCCACTCACTTCTCGCCCAGGTCCGCCGCTGTAAAAGAGGGGCCTACCTGGATACCGCAGGCTTTATAGCCTCGCTGCTCCACTCACTTCTCGCCCAGGTCCGCCGCTGTAAAAGAGGGGCCTACCTGGATACCGCAGGCTTTATAGCCTCGCTGCTCCACTCACTTCTCGCCCAGGTCCGCCGCTGTAAAAGAGGGGCCTACCTGGATACCGCAGGCTTTATAGCCTCGCTGCTCCACTCACTTCTCGCCCAGGTCCGCCGCTGTAAAAGAGGGGCCTACCTGGATACCGCAGGCTTTATAGCCTCGCTGCTCCACTCACTTCTCGCCCAGGTCCGCCGCTGTAAAAGAGGGGCCTACCTGGATACCGCAGGCTTTATAGCCTCGCTGCTCCACTCACTTCTCGCCCAGGTCCGCCGCTGTAAAAGAGGGGCCTACCTGGATACCGCAGGCTTTATAGCCTCGCTGCTCCACTCACTTCTCGCCCAGGTCCGCCGCTGTAAAAGAGGGGCCTACCTGGATACCGCAGGCTTTATAGCCTCGCTGCTCCACTCACTTCTCGCCCAGGTCCGCCGCTGTAAAAGAGGGGCCTACCTGGATACCGCAGGCTTTATAGCCTCGCTGCTCCACTCACTTCTCGCCCAGGTCCGCCGCTGTAAAAGAGGGGCCTACCTGGATACCGCAGGCTTTATAGCCTCGCTGCTCCACTCACTTCTCGCCCAGGTCCGCCGCTGTAAAAGAGGGGCCTACCTGGATACCGCAGGCTTTATAGCCTCGCTGCTCCACTCACTTCTCGCCCAGGTCCGCCGCTGTAAAAGAGGGGCCTACCTGGATACCGCAGGCTTTATAGCCTCGCTGCTCCACTCACTTCTCGCCCAGGTCCGCCGCTGTAAAAGAGGGGCCTACCTGGATACCGCAGGCTTTATAGCCTCGCTGCTCACTCACTTCTCGCCCAGGTCCGCCGCTGTAAAAGAGGGGCCTACCTGGATACCGCAGGCTTTATAGCCTCGCTGCTCCACTCACTTCTCGCCCAGGTCCGCCGCTGTAAAAGAGGGGCCTACCTGGATACCGCAGGCTTTATAGCCTCGCTGCTCCACTCACTTCTCGCCCAGGTCCGCCGCTGTAAAAGAGGGGCCTACCTGGATACCGCAGGCTTTATAGCCTCGCTGCTCCACTCACTTCTCGCCCAGGTCCGCCGCTGTAAAAGAGGGGCCTACCTGGATACCGCAGGCTTTATAGCCTCGCTGCTCCACTCACTTCTCGCCCAGGTCCGCCGCTGTAAAAGAGGGGCCTACCTGGATACCGCAGGCTTTATAGCCTCGCTGCTCCACTCACTTCTCGCCCAGGTCCGCCGCTGTAAAAGAGGGGCCTACCTGGATACCGCAGGCTTTATAGCCTCGCTGCTCCACTCACTTCTCGCCCAGGTCCGCCGCTGTAAAAGAGGGGCCTACCTGGATACCGCAGGCTTTATAGCCTCGCTGCTCCACTCACTTCTCGCCCAGGTCCGCCGCTGTAAAAGAGGGGCCTACCTGGATACCGCAGGCTTTATAGCCTCGCTGCTCCACTCACTTCTCGCCCAGGTCCGCCGCTGTAAAAGAGGGGCCTACCTGGATACCGCAGGCTTTATAGCCTCGCTGCTCCACTCACTTCTCGCCCAGGTCCGCCGCTGTAAAAGAGGGGCCTACCTGGATACCGCAGGCTTTATAGCCTCGCTGCTCCACTCACTTCTCGCCCAGGTCCGCCGCTGTAAAAGAGGGGCCTACCTGGATACCGCAGGCTTTATAGCCTCGCTGCTCCACTCACTTCTCGCACAGGTCCGCCGCTGTAAAAGAGGGGCCTACCTGGATACCGCAGTGTTTATAGCCTCGCTGCTTCACTCACTTCTCGCCCAGCTCCACCGCTGTAAAAGAGGGGCAGACCTGGATACCGCAGGCTTTATAGCCTCGCTGCTCCACTCACTTCTCGCCCAGGTCCGCCGCTGTAAAAGAGGGGCCTACCTGGATACCGCAGGCTTTATAGCCTCGCTGCTCCACTCACTTCTCGCCCAGGTCCGCCGCTGTAAAAGAGGGGCCTACCTGGATACCGCAGGCTTTATAGCCTCGCTGCTCCACTCACTTCTCGCCCAGGTCCGCCGCTGTAAAAGAGGGGCCTACCTGGATACCGCAGGCTTTATAGCCTCGCTGCTCCACTCACTTCTCGCCCAGGTCCGCCGCTGTAAAAGAGGGGCCTACCTGGATACCGCAGTCTTTTAGCCTCGCTGCTCCACTCACTTCTCGCCCAGGTCCGCCGCTGTAAAAGAGGGGCCTACCTGGATACCGCAGGCTTTATAGCCTCGCTGCTCCACTCACTTCTCGCCCAGGTCCGCCGCTGTAAAAGAGGGGCCTACCTGGATACCGCAGGTTTATAGCCTCGCTGCTCCACTCACTTCTCGCCCACGTCCGCCGCTGTAAAAGAGGGGCCTACCTGGATACCGCAGTGTTTATAGCCTCGCTGCTTCACTCACTTCTCGCCCAGCTCCACCGCTGTAAAAGAGGGGCAGACCTGGATACCGCAGGCTTTATAGCCTCGCTGCTCCACTCACTTCTCGCCCAGGTCCGCCGCTGTAAAAGAGGGGCCTACCTGGATACCGCAGGCTTTATAGCCTCGCTGCTCCACTCACTTCTCGCCCAGGTCCGCCGCTGTAAAAGAGGGGCCTACCTGGATACCGCAGGCTTTATAGCCTCGCTGCTACACTCACTTCTCGCCCAGGTCCGCCGCTGTAAAAGAGGGGCCTACCTGGATACCGCAGGCTTTATAGCCTCGCTGCTCCACTCACTTCTCGCCCAGGTCCGCCGCTGTAAAAGAGGGGCCTACCTGGATACCGCAGGCTTTATAGCCTCGCTGCTCCACTCACTTCTCGCCCAGGTCCGCCGCTGTAAAAGAGGGGCCTACCTGGATACCGCAGGCTTTATAGCCTCGCTGCTCCACTCACTTCTCGCCCAGGTCCGCCGCTGTAAAAGAGGGGCCTACCTGGATACCGCAGGCTTTATAGCCTCGCTGCTCCACTCACTTCTCGCCCAGGTCCGCCGCTGTAAAAGAGGGGCCTACCTGGATACCGCAGGCTTTATAGCCTCGCTGCTCCACTCACTTCTCGCCCAGGTCCGCCGCTGTAAAAGAGGGGCCTACCTGGATACCGCAGGCTTTATAGCCTCGCTGCTCCACTCACTTCTCGCCCAGGTCCGCCGCTGTAAAAGAGGGGCGTACCTGGATACCGCAGGCTTTTTAGCCTCGCTGCTCCACTCACTTCTCGCCCAGGTCCGCCGCTGTAAAAGAGGGGCCTACCTGGATACCGCAGGCTTTATAGCCTCGCTGCTCACTCACTTCTCGCCCAGGTCCGCCGCTGTAAAAGAGGGGCCTACCTGGATACCGCAGGCTTTATAGCCTCGCTGCTCCACTCACTTCTCGCCCAGGTCCGCCGCTGTAAAAGAGGGGCCTACCTGGATACCGCAGGCTTTATAGCCTCGCTGCTCCACTCACTTCTCGCCCAGGTCCGCCGCTGTAAAAGAGGGGCCTACCTGGATACCGCAGGCTTTATAGCCTCGCTGCTCCACTCACTTCTCGCCCAGGTCCGCCGCTGTAAAAGAGGGGCCTACCTGGATACCGCAGGCTTTATAGCCTCGCTGCTCCACTCACTTCTCGCCCAGGTCCGCCGCTGTAAAAGAGGGGCCTACCTGGATACCGCAGGCTTTATAGCCTCGCTGCTCCACTCACTTCTCGCCCAGGTCCGCCGCTGTAAAAGAGGGGCCTACCTGGATACCGCAGGCTTTATAGCCTCGCTGCTCCACTCACTTCTCGCCCAGGTCCGCCGCTGTAAAAGAGGGGCCTACCTGGATACCGCAGGCTTTATAGCCTCGCTGCTCCACTCACTTCTCGCCCAGGTCCGCCGCTGTAAAAGAGGGGCCTACCTGGATACCGCAGGCTTTATAGCCTCGCTGCTCCACTCACTTCTCGCCCAGGTCCGCCGCTGTAAAAGAGGGGCCTACCTGGATACCGCAGGCTTTATAGCCTCGCTGCTCCACTCACTTCTCGCCCAGGTCCGCCGCTGTAAAAGAGGGGCCTACCTGGATACCGCAGGCTTTATAGCCTCGCTGCTCACTCACTTCTCGCCCAGGTCCGCCGCTGTAAAAGAGGGGCCTACCTGGATACCGCAGGCTTTATAGCCTCGCTGCTCACTCACTTCTCGCCCAGGTCCGCCGCTGTAAAAGAGGGGCCTACCTGGATACCGCAGGCTTTATAGCCTCGCTGCTCCACTCACTTCTCGCCCAGGTCCGCCGCTGTAAAAGAGGGGCCTACCTGGATACCGCAGGCTTTATAGCCTCGCTGCTCCACTCACTTCTCGCCCAGGTCCGCCGCTGTAAAAGAGGGGCCTACCTGGATACCGCAGGCTTTATAGCCTCGCTGCTCCACTCACTTCTCGCCCAGGTCCGCCGCTGTAAAAGAGGGGCCTACCTGGATACCGCAGGCTTTATAGCCTCGCTGCTCCACTCACTTCTCGCCCAGGTCCGCCGCTGTAAAAGAGGGGCCTACCTGGATACCGCAGGCTTTATAGCCTCGCTGCTCCACTCACTTCTCGCCCAGGTCCGCCGCTGTAAAAGAGGGGCCTACCTGGATACCGCAGGCTTTATAGCCTCGCTGCTCCACTCACTTCTCGCCCAGGTCCGCCGCTGTAAAAGAGGGGCCTACCTGGATACCGCAGGCTTTATAGCCTCGCTGCTCCACTCACTTCTCGCCCAGGTCCGCCGCTGTAAAAGAGGGGCCTACCTGGATACCGCAGGCTTTATAGCCTCGCTGCTCCACTCACTTCTCGCCCAGGTCCGCCGCTGTAAAAGAGGGGCCTACCTGGATACCGCAGGCTTTATAGCCTCGCTGCTCCACTCACTTCTCGCCCAGGTCCGCCGCTGTAAAAGAGGGGCCTACCTGGATACCGCAGGCTTTATAGCCTCGCTGCTCCACTCACTTCTCGCCCAGGTCCGCCGCTGTAAAAGAGGGGCCTACCTGGATACCGCAGGCTTTATAGCCTCGCTGCTCCACTCACTTCTCGCCCAGGTCCGCCGCTGTAAAAGAGGGGCCTACCTGGATACCGCAGGCTTTATAGCCTCGCTGCTCCACTCACTTCTCGCCCAGGTCCGCCGCTGTAAAAGAGGGGCCTACCTGGATACCGCAGGCTTTATAGCCTCGCTGCTCCACTCACTTCTCGCCCAGGTCCGCCGCTGTAAAAGAGGGGCCTACCTGGATACCGCAGGCTTTATAGCCTCGCTGCTCCACTCACTTCTCGCCCAGGTCCGCCGCTGTAAAAGAGGGGCCTACCTGGATACCGCAGGCTTTATAGCCTCGCTGCTCCACTCACTTCTCGCCCAGGTCCGCCGCTGTAAAAGAGGGGCCTACCTGGATACCGCAGGCTTTATAGCCTCGCTGCTCCACTCACTTCTCGCCCAGGTCCGCCGCTGTAAAAGAGGGGCCTACCTGGATACCGCAGGCTTTATAGCCTCGCTGCTCCACTCACTTCTCGCCCAGGTCCGCCGCTGTAAAAGAGGGGCCTACCTGGATACCGCAGGCTTTATAGCCTCGCTGCTCCACTCACTTCTCGCCCAGGTCCGCCGCTGTAAAAGAGGGGCCTACCTGGATACCGCAGGCTTTATAGCCTCGCTGCTCCACTCACTTCTCGCCCAGGTCCGCCGCTGTAAAAGAGGGGCCTACCTGGATACCGCAGGCTTTATAGCCTCGCTGCTCCACTCACTTCTCGCCCAGGTCCGCCGCTGTAAAAGAGGGGCCTACCTGGATACCGCAGGCTTTATAGCCTCGCTGCTCACTCACTTCTCGCCCAGGTCCGCCGCTGTAAAAGAGGGGCCTACCTGGATACCGCAGGCTTTATAGCCTCGCTGCTCCACTCACTTCTCGCCCAGGTCCGCCGCTGTAAAAGAGGGGCCTACCTGGATACCGCAGGCTTTATAGCCTCGCTGCTCCACTCACTTCTCGCCCAGGTCCGCCGCTGTAAAAGAGGGGCCTACCTGGATACCGCAGGCTTTATAGCCTCGCTGCTCCACTCACTTCTCGCCCAGGTCCGCCGCTGTAAAAGAGGGGCCTACCTGGATACCGCAGGCTTTATAGCCTCGCTGCTCCACTCACTTCTCGCCCAGGTCCGCCGCTGTAAAAGAGGGGCCTACCTGGATACCGCAGGCTTTATAGCCTCGCTGCTCCACTCACTTCTCGCCCAGGTCCGCCGCTGTAAAAGAGGGGCCTACCTGGATACCGCAGGCTTTATAGCCTCGCTGCTCCACTCACTTCTCGCCCAGGTCCGCCGCTGTAAAAGAGGGGCCTACCTGGATACCGCAGGCTTTATAGCCTCGCTGCTCCACTCACTTCTCGCCCAGGTCCGCCGCTGTAAAAGAGGGGCCTACCTGGATACCGCAGGCTTTATAGCCTCGCTGCTCCACTCACTTCTCGCCCAGGTCCGCCGCTGTAAAAGAGGGGCCTACCTGGATACCGCAGGCTTTATAGCCTCGCTGCTCCACTCACTTCTCGCCCAGGTCCGCCGCTGTAAAAGAGGGGCCTACCTGGATACCGCAGGCTTTATAGCCTCGCTGCTCCACTCACTTCTCGCCCAGGTCCGCCGCTGTAAAAGAGGGGCCTACCTGGATACCGCAGGCTTTATAGCCTCGCTGCTCCACTCACTTCTCGCCCAGGTCCGCCGCTGTAAAAGAGGGGCCTACCTGGATACCGCAGGCTTTATAGCCTCGCTGCTCCACTCACTTCTCGCCCAGGTCCGCCGCTGTAAAAGAGGGGCCTACCTGGATACCGCAGGCTTTATAGCCTCGCTGCTCCACTCACTTCTCGCCCAGGTCCGCCGCTGTAAAAGAGGGGCCTACCTGGATACCGCAGGCTTTATAGCCTCGCTGCTCCACTCACTTCTCGCCCAGGTCCGCCGCTGTAAAAGAGGGGCCTACCTGGATACCGCAGGCTTTATAGCCTCGCTGCTCCACTCACTTCTCGCCCAGGTCCGCCGCTGTAAAAGAGGGGCCTACCTGGATACCGCAGGCTTTATAGCCTCGCTGCTCCACTCACTTCTCGCCCAGGTCCGCCGCTGTAAAAGAGGGGCCTACCTGGATACCGCAGGCTTTATAGCCTCGCTGCTCCACTCACTTCTCGCCCAGGTCCGCCGCTGTAAAAGAGGGGCCTACCTGGATACCGCAGGCTTTATAGCCTCGCTGCTCCACTCACTTCTCGCCCAGGTCCGCCGCTGTAAAAGAGGGGCCTACCTGGATACCGCAGGCTTTATAGCCTCGCTGCTCCACTCACTTCTCGCCCAGGTCCGCCGCTGTAAAAGAGGGGCCTACCTGGATACCGCAGGCTTTATAGCCTCGCTGCTCCACTCACTTCTCGCCCAGGTCCGCCGCTGTAAAAGAGGGGCCTACCTGGATACCGCAGGCTTTATAGCCTCGCTGCTCCACTCACTTCTCGCCCAGGTCCGCCGCTGTAAAAGAGGGGCCTACCTGGATACCGCAGGCTTTATAGCCTCGCTGCTCCACTCACTTCTCGCCCAGGTCCGCCGCTGTAAAAGAGGGGCCTACCTGGATACCGCAGGCTTTATAGCCTCGCTGCTCCACTCACTTCTCGCCCAGGTCCGCCGCTGTAAAAGAGGGGCCTACCTGGATACCGCAGGCTTTATAGCCTCGCTGCTCCACTCACTTCTCGCCCAGGTCCGCCGCTGTAAAAGAGGGGCCTACCTGGATACCGCAGGCTTTATAGCCTCGCTGCTCCACTCACTTCTCGCCCAGGTCCGCCGCTGTAAAAGAGGGGCCTACCTGGATACCGCAGGCTTTATAGCCTCGCTGCTCAACTCACTTCTCGCCCAGTTCCGCCGCTGTAAACGAGGGGCCTACCTGGATACCGCAGGCTTTATAGCCTCGCTGCTGCACACACTTCTCGCCCAGGGCTGCCGCTGTAAAAGAGGGGCTTACCTGGATACCGCAGTCTTTTTAGCCTCGCTGCTCCACTCAATTCTCGCCCAGGTCCGCCGCTGTAAAAGAGGGGCCTACCTGGATACCGCAGGCTTTATAGCCTCGCTGCTCCACTCACTTCTCGCCCAGGTCTGCCGCTGTAAAAGAGGGGCCTACCTGGATACCGCAGGCTTTATAGCCTCGCTGCTCCACTCACTTCTCGCCCACGTCTGCCGCTGTAAAAGAGGGGCCTACCTGGATACCGCAGGCTTTATAGCCTCGCTGCTCCACTCACTTCTCGCCCAGGTCCGCCGCTGTAAAAGAGGGGCCTACCTGGATACCGCAGGCTTTATAGCCTCGCTGCTCCACTCACTTCTCGCCCAGGTCCGCCGCTGTAAAAGAGGGGCCTACCTGGATACCGCAGGCTTTATAGCCTCGCTGCTCCACTCACTTCTCGCCCAGGTCCGCCGCTGTAAAAGAGGGGCCTACCTGGATACCGCAGGCTTTATAGCCTCGCTGCTTCACTCACTTCTCGCCCAGCTCCACCGCTGTAAAAGAGGGGCCTACCTGGATACCGCAGGCTTTATAGCCTCGCTGCTCCACTCACTTCTCGCCCAGGTCCGCCGCTGTAAAAGAGGGGCCTACCTGGATACCGCAGGCTTTATAGCCTCGCTGCTCCACTCACTTCTCGCCCAGGTCCGCCGCTGTAAAAGAGGGGCCTACCTGGATACCGCAGGCTTTATAGCCTCGCTGCTCCACTCACTTCTCGCCCAGGTCCGCCGCTGTAAAAGAGGGGCCTACCTGGATACCGCAGGCTTTATAGCCTCGCTGCTCCACTCACTTCTCGCCCAGGTCCGCCGCTGTAAAAGAGGGGCCTACCTGGATACCGCAGGCTTTATAGCCTCGCTGCTCCACTCACTTCTCGCCCAGGTCCGCCGCTGTAAAAGAGGGGCCTACCTGGATACCGCAGGCTTTATAGCCTCGCTGCTCACTCACTTCTCGCCCAGGTCCGCCGCTGTAAAAGAGGGGCCTACCTGGATACCGCAGGCTTTATAGCCTCGCTGCTCCACTCACTTCTCGCCCAGGTCCGCCGCTGTAAAAGAGGGGCCTACCTGGATACCGCAGGCTTTATAGCCTCGCTGCTCCACTCACTTCTCGCCCAGGTCCGCCGCTGTAAAAGAGGGGCCTACCTGGATACCGCAGGCTTTATAGCCTCGCTGCTCCACTCACTTCTCGCCCAGGTCCGCCGCTGTAAAAGAGGGGCCTACCTGGATACCGCAGGCTTTATAGCCTCGCTGCTCCACTCACTTCTCGCCCAGGTCCGCCGCTGTAAAAGAGGGGCCTACCTGGATACCGCAGGCTTTATAGCCTCGCTGCTCCACTCACTTCTCGCCCAGGTCCGCCGCTGTAAAAGAGGGGCCTACCTGGATACCGCAGGCTTTATAGCCTCGCTGCTCCACTCACTTCTCGCCCAGGTCCGCCGCTGTAAAAGAGGGGCCTACCTGGATACCGCAGGCTTTATAGCCTCGCTGCTCCACTCACTTCTCGCCCAGGTCCGCCGCTGTAAAAGAGGGGCCTACCTGGATACCGCAGGCTTTATAGCCTCGCTGCTCCACTCACTTCTCGCCCAGGTCCGCCGCTGTAAAAGAGGGGCCTACCTGGATACCGCAGGCTTTATAGCCTCGCTGCTCCACTCACTTCTCGCCCAGGTCCGCCGCTGTAAAAGAGGGGCCTACCTGGATACCGCAGGCTTTATAGCCTCGCTGCTCCACTCACTTCTCGCCCAGGTCCGCCGCTGTAAAAGAGGGGCCTACCTGGATACCGCAGGCTTTATAGCCTCGCTGCTCCACTCACTTCTCGCCCAGGTCCGCCGCTGTAAAAGAGGGGCCTACCTGGATACCGCAGGCTTTATAGCCTCGCTGCTCCACTCACTTCTCGCCCAGGTCCGCCGCTGTAAAAGAGGGGCCTACCTGGATACCGCAGGCTTTATAGCCTCGCTGCTCCACTCACTTCTCGCCCAGGTCCGCCGCTGTAAAAGAGGGGCCTACCTGGATACCGCAGGCTTTATAGCCTCGCTGCTCCACTCACTTCTCGCCCAGGTCCGCCGCTGTAAAAGAGGGGCCTACCTGGATACCGCAGGCTTTATAGCCTCGCTGCTTCACTCACTTCTCGCCCAGGTCCGCCGCTGTAAAAGAGGGGCCTACCTGGATACCGCAGGCTTTATAGCCTCGCTGCTCCACTCACTTCTCGCCCAGGTCCGCCGCTGTAAAAGAGGGGCCTACCTGGATACCGCAGGCTTTATAGCCTCGCTGCTCCACTCACTTCTCGCCCAGGTCCGCCGCTGTAAAAGAGGGGCCTACCTGGATACCGCAGGCTTTATAGCCTCGCTGCTCCACTCACTTCTCGCCCAGGTCCGCCGCTGTAAAAGAGGGGCCTACCTGGATACCGCAGGCTTTATAGCCTCGCTGCTCCACACACTTCTCGCCCAGGTCCGCCGCTGTAAAAGAGGGGCCTACCTGGATACCGCAGGCTTTATAGCCTCGCTGCTCCACTCACTTCTCGCCCAGGTCCGCCGCTGTAAAAGAGGGGCCTACCTGGATACCGCAGGCTTTATAGCCTCGCTGCTCCACTCACTTCTCGCCCAGGTCCGCCGCTGTAAAAGAGGGGCCTACCTGGATACCGCAGGCTTTATAGCCTCGCTGCTCCACTCACTTCTCGCCCAGGTCCGCCGCTGTAAAAGAGGGGCCTACCTGGATACCGCAGGCTTTATAGCCTCGCTGCTCCACTCACTTCTCGCCCAGGTCCGCCGCTGTAAAAGAGGGGCCTACCTGGATACCGCAGGCTTTATAGCCTCGCTGCTCCACTCACTTCTCGCCCAGGTCCGCCGCTGTAAAAGAGGGGCCTACCTGGATACCGCAGGCTTTATAGCCTCGCTGCTCCACTCACTTCTCGCCCAGGTCCGCCGCTGTAAAAGAGGGGCCTACCTGGATACCGCAGGCTTTATAGCCTCGCTGCTCCACTCACTTCTCGCCCAGGTCCGCCGCTGTAAAAGAGGGGCCTACCTGGATACCGCAGGCTTTATAGCCTCGCTGCTCCACTCACTTCTCGCCCAGGTCCGCCGCTGTAAAAGAGGGGCCTACCTGGATACCGCAGGCTTTATAGCCTCGCTGCTCCACTCACTTCTCGCCCAGGTCCGCCGCTGTAAAAGAGGGGCCTACCTGGATACCGCAGGCTTTATAGCCTCGCTGCTCCACTCACTTCTCGCCCAGGTCCGCCGCTGTAAAAGAGGGGCCTACCTGGATACCGCAGGCTTTATAGCCTCGCTGCTCCACTCACTTCTCGCCCAGGTCCGCCGCTGTAAAAGAGGGGCCTACCTGGATACCGCAGGCTTTATAGCCTCGCTGCTCCACTCACTTCTCGCCCAGGTCCGCCGCTGTAAAAGAGGGGCCTACCTGGATACCGCAGGCTTTATAGCCTCGCTGCTCCACTCACTTCTCGCCCAGGTCCGCCGCTGTAAAAGAGGGGCCTACCTGGATACCGCAGGCTTTATAGCCTCGCTGCTCCACTCACTTCTCGCCCAGGTCCGCCGCTGTAAAAGAGGGGCCTACCTGGATACCGCAGGCTTTATAGCCTCGCTGCTCCACTCACTTCTCGCCCAGGTCCGCCGCTGTAAAAGAGGGGCCTACCTGGATACCGCAGGCTTTATAGCCTCGCTGCTCCACTCACTTCTCGCCCAGGTCCGCCGCTGTAAAAGAGGGGCCTACCTGGATACCGCAGGCTTTATAGCCTCGCTGCTCCACTCACTTCTCGCCCAGGTCCGCCGCTGTAAAAGAGGGGCCTACCTGGATACCGCAGGCTTTATAGCCTCGCTGCTCCACTCACTTCTCGCCCAGGTCCGCCGCTGTAAAAGAGGGGCCTACCTGGATACCGCAGGCTTTATAGCCTCGCTGCTCCACTCACTTCTCGCCCAGGTCCGCCGCTGTAAAAGAGGGGCCTACCTGGATACCGCAGGCTTTATAGCCTCGCTGCTCCACTCACTTCTCGCCCAGGTCCGCCGCTGTAAAAGAGGGGCCTACCTGGATACCGCAGGCTTTATAGCCTCGCTGCTCCACTCACTTCTCGCCCAGGTCCGCCGCTGTAAAAGAGGGGCCTACCTGGATACCGCAGGCTTTATAGCCTCGCTGCTCACTCACTTCTCGCCCAGGTCCGCCGCTGTAAAAGAGGGGCCTACCTGGATACCGCAGGCTTTATAGCCTCGCTGCTCCACTCACTTCTCGCCCAGGTCCGCCGCTGTAAAAGAGGGGCCTACCTGGATACCGCAGGCTTTATAGCCTCGCTGCTCCACTCACTTCTCGCCCAGGTCCGCCGCTGTAAAAGAGGGGCCTACCTGGATACCGCAGGCTTTATAGCCTCGCTGCTCCACTCACTTCTCGCCCAGGTCCGCCGCTGTAAAAGAGGGGCCTACCTGGATACCGCAGGCTTTATAGCCTCGCTGCTCCACTCACTTCTCGCCCAGGTCCGCCGCTGTAAAAGAGGGGCCTACCTGGATACCGCAGGCTTTATAGCCTCGCTGCTCCACTCACTTCTCGCCCAGGTCCGCCGCTGTAAAAGAGGGGCCTACCTGGATACCGCAGGCTTTATAGCCTCGCTGCTCCACTCACTTCTCGCCCAGGTCCGCCGCTGTAAAAGAGGGGCCTACCTGGATACCGCAGGCTTTATAGCCTCGCTGCTCCACTCACTTCTCGCCCAGGTCCGCCGCTGTAAAAGAGGGGCCTACCTGGATACCGCAGGCTTTATAGCCTCGCTGCTCCACTCACTTCTCGCCCAGGTCCGCCGCTGTAAAAGAGGGGCCTACCTGGATACCGCAGGCTTTATAGCCTCGCTGCTCCACACACTTCTCGCCCAGGTCCGCCGCTGTAAAAGAGGGGCCTACCTGGATACCGCAGGCTTTATAGCCTCGCTGCTCCACTCACTTCTCGCCCAGGTCCGCCGCTGTAAAAGAGGGGCCTACCTGGATACCGCAGGCTTTATAGCCTCGCTGCTCCACTCACTTCTCGCCCAGGTCCGCCGCTGTAAAAGAGGGGCCTACCTGGATACCGCAGGCTTTATAGCCTCGCTGCTCCACTCACTTCTCGCCCAGGTCCGCCGCTGTAAAAGAGGGGCTTACCTGGATACCGCAGTCTTTTTAGCCTCGCTGTTCCACTCAATTCTCGCCCAGGTCCGCCGCTGTAAAAGAGGGGCCTACCTGGATACCGCAGGGTTTATAGCCTCGCAGCTTCACTCACTTCTCGCCCAGCTCCACTGCTGTAAAAGAGGGGCAGACCTGGATACCGCAGGCTTTTTAGCCTCGCTGCTCCACTCACTTCTCGCCGAGGTCTGCCGCTGTAAAAGAGGGGCCTACCTGGATACCGCAGGTTTTATAACCTCGCTGCTACACTCACTACTCGCCCACGTCCGCTGCTGTAAAAGAGGGGCCTACCTGGATACCGCAGGCTTTATAGCCTCGCTGCTACACTGACTTCTCGCCCAGGTCCGCCGCTGTAAAAGAGGGGCCTACCTGGATACCGCAGGCTTTATAGCCTCGCTGCTCCACTCACTTCTCACCCAGGTCCGCCGCTGTAAAAGAGGGGCCCACCTTGATACCGCAGGTTTTATGGACTCGCTGCTCCACTCACTTCTCGCCCAGGTCCGCCGCTGTAAAAGAGGGGCCTACCTGGATACCGCAGGCTTTATAGCCTCGCTGCTCCACTCACTTCTCGCCCAGGTCCGCCGCTGTAAAAGAGGGGCCTACCTGGATACCGCAGGCTTTATAGCCTCGCTGCTCCACTCACTTCTCGCCCAGGTCCGCCGCTGTAAAAGAGGGGCCTACCTGGATACCGCAGGCTTTATAGCCTCGCTGCTCCACTCACTTCTCGCCCAGGTCCGCCGCTGTAAAAGAGGGGCCTACCTGGATACCGCAGGCTTTATAGCCTCGCTGCTCCACTCACTTCTCGCCCAGGTCCGCCGCTGTAAAAGAGGGGCCTACCTGGATACCGCAGGCTTTATAGCCTCGCTGCTCCACTCACTTCTCGCCCAGGTCCGCCGCTGTAAAAGAGGGGCCTACCTGGATACCGCAGGCTTTATAGCCTCGCTGCTCCACTCACTTCTCGCCCAGGTCCGCCGCTGTAAAAGAGGGGCCTACCTGGATACCGCAGGCTTTATAGCCTCGCTGCTCCACTCACTTCTCGCCCAGGTCCGCCGCTGTAAAAGAGGGGCCTACCTGGATACCGCAGGCTTTATAGCCTCGCTGCTCCACTCACTTCTCGCCCAGGTCCGCCGCTGTAAAAGAGGGGCCTACCTGGATACCGCAGGCTTTATAGCCTCGCTGCTCCACACACTTCTCGCCCAGGTCCGCCGCTGTAAAAGAGGGGCCTACCTGGATACCGCAGGCTTTATAGCCTCGCTGCTCCACTCACTTCTCGCCCAGGTCCGCCGCTGTAAAAGAGGGGCCTACCTGGATACCGCAGGCTTTATAGCCTCGCTGCTCCACTCACTTCTCGCCCAGGTCCGCCGCTGTAAAAGAGGGGCCTACCTGGATACCGCAGGCTTTATAGCCTCGCTGCTCCACTCACTTCTCGCCCAGGTCCGCCGCTGTAAAAGAGGGGCCTACCTGGATACCGCAGGCTTTATAGCCTCGCTGCTCCACTCACTTCTCGCCCAGGTCCGCCGCTGTAAAAGAGGGGCCTACCTGGATACCGCAGGCTTTATAGCCTCGCTGCTCACTCACTTCTCGCCCAGGTCCGCCGCTGTAAAAGAGGGGCCTACCTGGATACCGCAGGCTTTATAGCCTCGCTGCTCCACTCACTTCTCGCCCAGGTCCGCCGCTGTAAAAGAGGGGCCTACCTGGATACCGCAGGCTTTATAGCCTCGCTGCTCCACACACTTCTCGCCCAGGTCCGCCGCTGTAAAAGAGGGGCTTACCTGGATACCGCAGGCTTTTTAGCCTCGCTGCTCCACTCACTTCTCGCCCAGGTCCGCCGCTGTAAAAGAGGGGCCTACCTGGATACCGCAGGCTTTATAGCCTCGCTGCTCCACTCACTTCTCGCCCAGGTCCGCCGCTGTAAAAGAGGGGCCTACCTGGATACCGCAGGCTTTATAGCCTCGCTGCT
>JASTWF010001675.1:0-66000 GCA_030390025.1 Squalus acanthias | reverse complement strand
CCCACTGAAATTGGCCTTCCCCCAGTTAAACATTTTTACTCTAGATTGCTCCCTGTCCTTTTCCATAGCTAATCTAAATCTTATGATACTATGATCACTGTTCCCTAAATGTTCACCTACTGACACTTGCTCCACTTGACCTACCTCATTCCCCAGAACCAGGTCCAGCAATGCCTCCTCCCTTGTCAGGCTGGAAACATACTGATCAAGAAAGTTCTCCTGAACACACTTCAGAAATTCTTCCCCTTCTCTGCCCTTAACACTATTACTATCCCAGTCTATATTAGGATAGTTGAAGTCCCCCATTATCACTACTCTATAGTTCTTGCACCTCTCTGTAATTTCTCTGCAAATTTGCTCCTCTATATCTTTCCCACTATTTGGTGGTCTATAGAATACACCTAGTAGTGTAATGGCACCTCTATTATTTCTTAACTCTAGCCATATAGATTCTGTCCTTGACCCCTCCAGAACATCCTCCCTCTCCAGCACTGTAACATTCTCCTTGACCAATACTGCCACACCACCTCCGACCTTTCCTTCCCTATCTTTCCTGAACACTCTATAACCAGGAATATTTAATACCCAATCCTGCCCTTTTTTGAGCCAGGTCTCAGTTACTGCCCAACATCATATTCCCATGTGGCTATTTGTGCCTGCAGCTCACTCACCTTGTTTACTACGCTTCGTGCGTTCACATACAGACACTGTAAACCCATCTTAGACCATCCTGTATTCTCTCTTAGTTTGACCCCACCTAATACCTTACTATCTCTTACTTTAGTGCTCTCTGCCTCTCCCAATCCTGTGAGCACTTTACTTCCCCTTTCTAATGTTTCATCCTGGTGCCCATCCCCCTGACAAATTAGTTTAAACCCTCCCCAACAGCACCAGCAAACCTCCCCGTGAGGATATTGGTTCCGGCCCTGTTGAGGTGCAAGCCTTCGGGCCTATACAGGTCCCACCTCCCCCAGACCCAGTCCCAATGCCTCAGGAATCTAAAGCCCTCCCTTCTGCACCTTCTCTCCAGCCACACTTTAATCTGTTCTATCCTCCTATTTCTATACCCACGAGCGTGTGGCACCGGGAGTAATCCGGAGATTACTACCTTTGAGATCCTGCTTTTTAATCTCTCCTAGCGCCCTAAAATCTGCCTGCAGGACCTCATCCCTCTTTCTACCTATGTCGTTGGTACAGATATGGACCACGACCTCTGGCTGTTCACCCTCGCCCCTCAGAATGTTCAGGGCCCGGGGCCAGGTGAGTCTGTGGGCCTTTATTCCCCTTATTGGACACAAGGCTCTTTGTTTCACAACGTACTGTCTCAGATTTTAAAGATGTTTCAATCACCAGAAAAAGATGAAGTACAACATTAAATAAATCTGCAATGAAAAGTTTGTATCAGTAATGGTGACCATGAAACGATCGGATTGTCGTAAAAACCCATCTGGTTCACTAATGTCCTTTAGGGATGGAAATCTGCCGTCCTTACCTGGCCCGGCCTATCGGTGACTCCAGACCCACAGCAATGTGGTTGACTCTTAACTGCTCTCTGAAATGGCCCAGCGAGTCACTCAGTTGTATTCAGAAGGCGGCTCACCACCACCTTCGAGGGCAATTAGAGATGGGCAATAAATACTGGCCTTGCTGGCGATGCCCACATCCTGTGAATGAATAAAAACACACAGTGGTCAGCTTAAGAACATAAGAATTAGGAGCAGGAGTGGGCCCTACGGCCCCTCGAGCCTGCTCCACCATTCAATAAGATCATGGCTGATCATCGACCTCAACTCCACTTTCCCACCCGATCTCCATATCCCTTGATTCCCCTAGAGTCCGAAAATCTATCTCAGCCTTGAATATACTCAACAACTGAGCATCCACAGCCCTTTGGGGCAGAGAATTCCAAAGATTCACAACCCTCTGAGTGAAGACATTTCTCCTCATCTGTCTGATATGGCTGACCCCTTATCCTGAGACTATGCCCCCTAGTTCTGGACTCTCCAGCCAGGGGAAACAACCTCTCAGCATCTACGCTGTCAATCCCACTCAGAGTCTTATATGTTTCAAACAGATCACCTCTCATTCTTCCATGTCCCATCAAACACTCCCAGGGCAGGTACAGCACGGGTTAGATACAGAGTAAAGCTCCCTCTACACTGTCCCATCAAACACTCCCAGGGCAGGTACAGCACAAGTTAGATACAGAGTAAAGCTCACTCTACACTGTCCCATCAAACACTCCCAGGGCAGGTACAGCACGGGTTAGATACAGAGTAAAGCTCCCTCTACACTGTCCCATCAAACATTCCCGGGGCAGGTACAGCACAGGTTAGATACAGAGTAAAGCTCCCTCTACAGTGTCCCATCAAACACTCCCAGGGCAGGTACAGCACAGGTTAGATACAAAGTAAAGCTCCCTCTACACTGTCCCATCAAACACTCCCAGGGCAGGTACAGTATGGGTTAGGTACAGTCACTGACACCAATCTCCTCCTGTCTGATATAAACCAATCCCAGTCACTGACACCAATCTCCTCCTGTCCGATATTAACCAGCCCCAGTCACTGACACCAATGTCCTCCTGTCTGATATAAACCAATCCGTCACTGACACCAATCTCCTCCTGTCTGATATAAACCAAACCCACAGGCCCAGAAAGATTAAACTCAGCCCGTTATTTGGATTGGACTTGTCTCCATTCCCGTGCCGAGGGGATTGCTGTACCAGACGGGAGGGGTAACGTTTGGGGACTCTCGATTCTCCACCAATTCCCATTCCCCTTCTTTCTGGTGGATAATGGAGGTGCCACTGTGTGTAATGTGCAAGTCAGTAAGAATTGACAGCGAGGATTAATCAGCACTTTCTAATTGGATGTGTTAATCAGCGGAACCTTTCAGACACTGAATTGTAGATTTTGTACCAAAGGTCAATTTAGGGTTAAAGTAAAATTCATAATTTTATTGTCAAATAATTTCTTATGAAAGTCCTGAATTAAAGGGAACGATCACAGACAGCGGTTCTTAAAGGGACACTGCAGCCCCAACAAGTCAATCAGCTATATATCCAGAATATTAAACTCCAGCCAGTTATAGGGTTAACATCAGCAGAAACAAACCCCAACTGTTCGAATGAACATGGTTCAGTCCTGGATGTGATTAACAGCAGCAATAACAGCAGAATCCAACCCCTGCAGTCACTTGTGAACTCGCTGGTGTCTCAGCATGCTGGATAAATGAGTGAATCCCTTCTCACACACGGAACAGGTGAACGGCCTTTCCTCAGTGTGAATTCGCTGGTGAGTGAGCAGGTTGGATGACTGAGTGAATCCCTTCTCACACACGGAACAGGTGAACGGCCTCTCCCCAGTGTGAATTCGCTGGTGTCTCAGCAGGCTGGACGATCGAGAGAAACCCTTCCCACACACGGAACAGGTGAACGGACTCTCCCCAGTGTGAATTCGTTGGTGTGTCAGCAGGCTGGATGATCGAGAGAAACCCTTCCCACACACGGAGCAGGTGAACGGCCTCTCCCCAGTGTGAGTGCGCTGGTGTACAATGAGATTGAATGACTGCCTGAAGCTTTTCCCACAGTGAGAGCAACTGAATGGTTCATCGTCAGTGTGAACTCGCTGGTGCTGAATCAGTTCCTCAGAGCTTTTAAAGCAGTTCACACAGTCGGAGCATTTAAAAGGTCTCTCCTCAGTGTGAACTCGCTGGTGTCTCAGATGGTGGGCTGAATTAGTGAATCCCTTCCCACACATGGAGCAGGTGAATGGCCTCTCCCCAGTGTGAACTTGCCAGTGTCTCAGCAGGTTGGATGACTGAGCGAATCCCTTCCCACACATGGAGCAGGTGAACGGCCTCTCCCCGGTGTGAACTCGCTGGTGTGTCAGCAGGTCGGATGACTGAGTGAATCCCTTCCCACACTCGGAGCAGGTGAACGGTCTCTCCCCAGTGTGACAGCGCCGATGAATTTCCAGCTGGGATGGGGAAATAAATCCCTTCCCACAGTCCCCACATTTCCACGGTTTCTCCATGGTGCGGGTGTCCTTGTGTCTCTCCAGGTTGGATGATCAGTTGAAGCCTCGTCCACACACAGAACACGTCTACGGTTTCTCCCCGCTGTGAATGGTGAGATGTTTTTTCAGGCTGTGTAACTGGTTAAAGCTCTTTCCACAGTCAGTGCACTGGAACACTCTCACTCGGGTGTGTGTGTCTCGGTGCTTTTCCAGTCACACTGATGTTTGAAATCTTTCCCCACAGACAGAACAGACAAACATTTCTCCTTCCACATTCAAAGGTGGATGATATTCAGGTCCTGATGAATTGAGTGACTCTCAGATCTTGACGTGATGTTTGGTTTGAGTTTCCCGTCTGTAAATCCTCCCCTTCTAATACCCTGTAAAAGGAGTTTACAAAAGTCATCACTGTAAGTACAGGATAGAAATTCAGAACAGACAATTCTAGTTTCTGTACAACATTCCTTCACACGTGTGGATTCTAACCCTGGGACTGTACATGGTGATCACTAAACACAAAACCCAGGCTGTTAATCATTTTCAGCTACTGGACTTAGCATGTGTCCCACAGCATCTCTCTCACTTTTAATGTGTGAATAGAGCATCACGCCTGCAAACCTGATTTTAAACTTAAATTCACTCACCAAATGTATTCAACAAAAGATGAACAAGTAAACACGTCACAGCCCACTAATCCAGCTCTACATTCACAGGAGGAAGCCTGTTATCGAACTCCTCAAGTGGATGAAATAAAGAAAGATCCCAAATGGAAGAGTCCCTCGAATCCTTTGTAAAGACCTTTCAAATCCTGACCGGTTCCTTCCTTATTCTAGAATTCCCCATCCCTGTCGGAGTCGATATTGGTCAAAAACTGCTAATTGGACATTTTTAACCGATTTTTCAGCTGTTTCAAGCCAACCAGGTCCTTCACTCAGAGAATCTCCAAGGAGACTCTTTGATTTAAACACAGCTCTCCCCTCTTTTATATCCGGGAGTAGATTACTGGGAATTTGAATACCTGACCACTCAAATTTAAAAGGGCCAGTCAGTGATACACAGACTGAACCAATCACACAGCTCTGGGTCAGTTTGAATGATTCCTCTCTCCAGCCTGTAACTGATGAAACTTGTAACATTGAGGCTGAAATTCCACTTCCGGGTGTCGGATTCCAGCCCTGGGACTGTACATGGGGATTCCAACCCTGGAACCGGGGGTGTTTTAATAATGGGGCCTGGGGCCGCACTCGGGGTGTGTGCAGCCCGCGTCCCCCCGGGGTTTATTAACCCGCTCCCTGAGCTCTCTCACCTGATGTGTCAGCGGCTGCTGCCAAGGTCCGCGCATGCTCAGCTCACCTTCTGTTGTTCAGGTTTAAAGGTCAAGCCCCGCCCCTCACGCACTCCGATTGGTTGGAGGACCCGCCGCCTGCTCGGTCCTCCAGTCCTGCCCCGCTCTTCCTATTGGTCCGAGCCCCCGTCAATCACCCGGGCAGTGGGAGCTGAGCATGCGCGGACCTTGGCAGCAGCCGCTGACACATCAGGTGAGAGAGCTCAGGGAGCGGGTTAATAAACCCCGGGGGGACGCGGGCTGCACACACCCCGAGTGCGGCCCCAGGCCCCATTATTAAAACACTCCACATTATCCGCTTCACAAACACCCGGGGTGGGCCTCAGGCCCCGAGCAAGAGCCTCCGGGCCGGGCGTTTGCCCCGAGCGGGGCGGCAGCTGCGGGGCTTTCTCCCGGTGACAGGCCCGGGTTAACGGCCGCCATCTTGACAGGCTCAGGGGGCAGCAGGGCGCATGCGCGGCCTCCTTGGCCAGGAACCAGGAGGAGAGAATCTTGTCCATTTCTATCCTGGACTCACAGTCATGGCTTTTGGAAACTCCTTTTACAGGCTGTGAGAAGGGCAGCATTTACACACCGCAAACTCAAACCAAACATCACATCAAGATCTGACAGAGTCACTCCTTTCATCAGGACCCGAATATCATCGGCCTTTGAATGTGGAAGGAGAAATGTTTGTCTGTGGGAAAAGATTTCAAACATCAGTGTGACTGGAAAAGCACCGAGACACACACACCCGAGTGAGAGTGTTCCAGTGCACTGACTGTGGAAAGAGCTTTAACCAGTTACACAGCCTGAAAAAACATCACACCATTCACAGTGGGGAGAAACCGTACCCGTGTTCTGTGTGTGGACGAGGCTTCAGCTGATTGTCCAACCTGGAGAGACACAAGGACACCCGCACCATGGAGAAACCATGGAAATGTGGGGACTGTGGGAAGGGATTCAATTACCCATCTGAGCTGGAAACTCATCGACGCAGTCACACTGGGGAGAGGCCGTTCACCTGCTCCGTGTGTGGGAAGGGATTCACTCAGTCATCCAGCCTCCATACACACCAGCGAGTTCATACTGGAGAGTGGCAGTTCACCTGCATTGAATGCGGGAAGGGATTTACTGCTTTATCAACCCTCGTGACACACCAGCGAGTTCACACTGACAATAGACCTTTTAAATGTTCTGACTGTGAGAAGAGCTTTAAAAGCACAAAGGATCTGTTGACACACCAACGAGTTCACACTGGGGAGAGGCCGCTCACCTGCTCCATGTGTGGGAAGGGATTCACTCAGTCATCCCACCTTCTGACACATCAACTTGTTCACTCTAATAACAAACCTTTTAATTGTTCTGACTGTGAGAAGTGCTTTAAAAGTAAAAAGGATTTATTGACACACCTACGCACCCACACTGGGGAGAGGCCATTCACTTGCTCCGTGTGTGGGAAGGGATTCACTTGTTCATCCCACCTCCTGACACACCAACTTGTTCACTCTGATAAGAGACCATTTCAATGTTCTGACTGTGAGAAGAGCTTTAAAAGCAAACAGCACCTGCTGAAACACCAACGCACTCACACTGGGGAGAGGCCATTCACCTGCTCCCTATGTGGAAAAAGATTTACTGATTCATCCTACCTGCTGACACACCAGCGAGTTCACACTGGGGAGAGGCCGTTCACCTGCTCCACGTGTGGGAAGGGATTCACGGATTCCTACAACCTGCTGGCACACCAACCTGTTTACACTGGGGAGTGGCTGTTCACCTGCTCCCTGTGTGGGAAGGGATTCACTCAGTCATCCTCCTTACTGAGACACCAGCGAGTTCACGACCGACTGCAGGGGTTGGATTCTGCTGTTATTGGTGCTGTTAATCACATCCAGGACTGAACCATGTTCACTCTGACAGTTGGGGTTTGTTTCTGCTGATGTTGATAACCGTATAACTGGGCTGGAGTTTAATATTCTGGATATCTGTCAAATAAATCAGCTTTGTTTCAAACACACTTTGTGTCGAGTCTGTGCTGACTCCATGATAAGAGGAGACTAATTGATGTCCTGTTGCTGACTGCTCCATTTTTGGGCCGTTTCTCCTTTCTTACTCTGGATTATTTCGGTTCTGATCTAATTGGCCTTCTACCATCCTGGGAGTCCCACAATACAACGATAATGGAGCTGTTGACTAATCACAGCGATCAATCTCTATCAATGAGTCAACAACAGACCCAGACATGAGGCGAGGAAAACCCCAGTGGTGGAGAGCTTTAGGAGCCATCGGACCAAAGTCACCTCTTCCTCCCGAGCATTCTACACTTACCACACGTCATGTCTCAAATTACTCACACACTGTGTCCCAAAATCTTATTCTATGAACGAAATCGGTCCAATTTACATTTGAATGAATCAACAGTAACTGCTTCCACCATCTCCCTAGGGAGCCTGTCCCATAGATTGACCACTCACTCACTGAAATATTGTTTTCACAGATTGGGTTTGAATTTACCCCCTTCAAGCGCAGGCCCTGTCCTCTGGTTCTACTGTTCTGGACAGGGTGAAATAACTTGTCATGCTCGACATTATCCAGTCCCTTTAGAATCCTAAAAACACCAATCCTATCACCTCTCCACCTTCTCTTTCCAGTGTGAACAGGCCCAGTTTACATAACCTGGACATGTTGGCTCGATACTCAGTTAAATTCTGACACAAACCCTTTGATGCTTCTTAACTTGCATTAACCGACACTTCACAGAACCCTAGAATGATGCAGCACAGAAGGAGGCCATTCGGCCCATCGTGCCTGTGCGGCTCTCTGAAAGAGCCATCCAATTACAAAAGCAAAATACTGCGGATGCTGGAAATCTGAAATAAAGAGAGAAAATGCTGGAAATCCTCAGCAGATCAGGCAGTGTCTGTGGAGAGAGAAACAGAGTTAATGTTTCAGGTCACAGACCTTCCATCAGAACCTTTCATCACACATTATAATTTAATGTATTACTCACTCTGGTTTAAGCTTATATTGTGGTTAATAACGGCAAACTCTGTTGTTTCTCCTGATCTGATTACAGTTTCCAACCAGTCGATTCAGTGGAATGTCCTATCAGTGTTGCCATGGCGATCTGTCTGCAGTGAAATGCCTGTTTGACTTCTTGAAAGTGCAAAGTATCTGCTGACACACCAACACACTCACACTGGGGAGAGGCCGTTCACCTGCTCCATGTGTGGGAAGGGATTCAGTCTATCATCCAACCTGCGGACACACCAGCGAGTTCACACTGGGGAGAGGCCATTCACCTGCTCCGTGTGTGGGAAGGGATTCACTCAGTCGTCCAACCTGCGGACACACCAGCGAGTTCACAAGTGACTGTAGGGGTTGGATTCTGCTGTTATTGCTGCTGTTAATCACATCCAGGACTGAACCATGTTCATTCTGACAGTTGGGGTTTGTTTCAGCTGATGTTAGTAACCCCTATAACTGGGCTGGAGTTTAATCTGTTTCAATGTCAAATAAATGAGCTTTGTTTCACACACACGCAGTGTGTCGGGTCCTTGATATCTCGACAATAAGACGAGCTGATTGAGGACTTGTTACAAACTGAGTGGAATCCATTTGAGAACTGAGTTCCCACAACTTTCTAAAAGATGGATCTACTAGATGTCCAAGTCTGACAGGACAGAAAATTCTATTATATCACAGGGTCTACTTCAATCATCCAGGGCAGTGAGTCCCTGTAACATTGGATTTTAACCTATGGGAAATATTCTGATAATCTGTTATTGTCACAGGACAAAGCAGCCTTGTTACTTTAACATCAGTTTAATCAAACTCAATGGACAATCCGATCTCCAAAGGGAAACGTCTCCTTAAAGCTGACGGTGTCGGCAGTTCTGCAGCTCATTTCTCAGTGTGAGCGTGTCAGAATGAAAAGCTTTAACAACAGCCGATGTTTCACAAAGGGAGACCTCACCAGACCAAAGGCCATTGGTGGAGTTTAATGGGCTGTGTGTGTCACGGGGCTACAGGAGGCCATTTTTAACTGAAGGAAAACTGGTCACAGCAAACAGAGAGTTTAACAGACAGTCCCTGGTCCACTCGAACCCCCACCTTCTCTCTCTCTCACTATTTATGGGCACTGCTGCAGTAATTGCTCCTCTGACCTTTCCTCTCTTGTCCCTCCTACACCCCTAATACACGGCCCGACACAATCTCCCTCCCCCTACATCCTCACTGTGCTGGAATCCACACCAGTCTCCCCATCTGCTCCTTGTTCTCTCCCTGGATCCTAAAACTACTGAACTCACTCTTCCCCTCCTGAAGTCTACAGACTCTAAAACTGAAGCTTGGTGTCCCTCAGTCCCGACTCCTTGATTTACCTCCCCTTCTCTCCTCCTCTTTCCCCCTTGGTTGTGTTCCACACTCTGGGCCTTGGGCCTTCCCCGGGGATTCTCAGTATGAACAGGTGGGATGTGTTTGGAGACAGGGTGTCTCCGCTCTCCACCTTTAAAGGGACAAGGAGACGACCAGCTGGGCTGAATGGCCCTGCTTTATGACATCACTGCAGCTCCTAGCAACCAACCTCCCTGAGCCCTGCTCATTATGGGCTGGGTTTAGCTCAGTGCTGTTACAGGAAGGGAAACAGGAGCAGGATTCGCCCCGTGTGGAGCCCAGGATTAATGGGGAGAGGTACAGGATCAATTTATACCTTATTGAGTGAGAAATGTCATTGTCCCGGACACTCCCTGTCCCTCGGTATCTGTGTCGGGGAGCGGCTGATGGGTTTACTCTGTATCTAACCCGTGCTGTACCCGACTGGAGAGTGTTTGATGCTGACACTAGGGGCTCAGCTCCACGAGCACCACATTTAACCCAAAGATGATCTGATAAACCCATCAGCTTCTCCCCTGGACACAGGTCCTGAAGGACAGGGAGTGTCTCTGATATTTTGGTCGGTGTCGTTGATCAAGTTTAAACATCTCGCTCACATCTCCTCTCACCCTGCTTTGTTCTAATGAGAAGTGCCCCAGTTTCTCTCATCTCTCCTCCTGGGAAAGAGAAGTTCGCCTCAGTTAGAAACTCAAACAGGCGCTTCACTGCAGACAGGTCATCATGAGGAAACATTTCTTTACCCAGCGAGTTATTATGATCTGAAATGCACTGCCTGAAAGGGTGGAGGAAGCAGATTCAAGAGTAACTTTCAAAAGAGAATTGGATAAATATTTGAAGGGAAAACATTTACCGGGATATGGGGAAAGAGCAAGGGAGTGGGACTAATTGGATAGCTCTCCCAAAGAGCTGGCACAAACATGATGGGCCGAATGGCCACCTTTTGTGCTGTATCGTTCTCTGATTCTCTGATAACTAAAGCCTCTCATCCGTGGTATAACCTCAGTGAATTTATTCTGCAGCCTCTCTGTGACCCCGACATCCTTCCTAGTGTAAGATTCCCAAAACTTATTCTAACTGCAGCCGAACCGATGGTTTTATTTTCTACGCCCCATTTATAAAAAATCTCGGGTAACATTTTTAAACCGCTTTATAAACTTGTCCTCCAACTTTTAAAGATTTGTGTATCTGATCTCCCTGTAGATTTTAGAGATATTAACATAACATGGCTAAAATACATTGAGATCAAATGTCTGATATAATGTGTATTTTGGGAAAGAGAAGTTTAGTCGGAGTTAGAAACTCAAACAGGTGTTTCACTGCAGACAGGTCGCCATGGCAACACTGATAAGACATTCCATTCACTGAATCGACTGGTTGGAATCTGTAATCAGATCAGGGGAAAGAACAGGGTTTGTCTGTTATTAACCACAATATAAGCTCAGAATCACAGAATGGTTACAGCACAGAAGGAGGACATTCAGCCCGTCGAGCCCGTGCCGGCTCTCTGCAAGAGCACTTCAGCTAGTCCCACTCCCCGCCCTTTCCCCTTAGCCCTGCAAATATTTTTCCTTCAGGTACTTATCCAATTCCATTTTGAAAGCCGTGATTGAATCTGCCTCCACCACCCTTTCAGGCAGTGCATTCCAGATCCTAACCACTCGCTGCGTAAAAAAGTTTTTCCTCATGTCGCCTTTGGTTCTTTTGCCAATCACCTTAAATCTGTGTCCTCTGGTTCTCAACCCTTCCGCCAATGAGAACAGTTTGTCTCTCTCTACTCTGCCTAGACCCCTCGTGATTTTGAACACCTCTATCAAATCTCCTCTCACCCTTCTCTGCTCTAAGGAGAACAACCCCAGCTTCTCCAGTCTATCCACGTAACTAAAGTCCCTCATCCCTGGCCTCATTCTTGTAAATCTTTTCTGCACCATCTCTAAGGCCTTCACATCCTTCCTAAAGTGCGGTGCCCAGAATTGGACACAATACTCCAGTTGAGGCCGAACCAGTGTTTTATGAAGGTTCATCATAACTTCTTTGCTTTTGTTGCCTCTTGTTGCTGGCTCCAGGCACTGGAGCGGTTCCTGTGTGTTCAGCTCTCAGCTGCAGTCAGTACCTGGGCCGGGCTCAGCACATCTATGTCCACGTTGTCATATTGACACGGAGGGCTGTGCAGGCTTCTCGTCCACCTCAGTCAGGGCGAGAGGTCTCGACCACTCGTGGAAGTCTACGGGCATGTTGTGGCCGCACTGCGGACAGCCCGGGCTTAGGCTGCGCGAGCTGGAGCCGCGTGAGCTACACTGGAGAAGGTTGAGATACCAGAAATAGTGGGGAACCAAGGGGCTAATGAGAGTGAGGAACTTAAAGTAATTCATATCAGTCGAGAAAAAGTACTTGAGAAACTAATGGGACTAAAAGCCGACAAATCCCCTGGACCTGATGGCCTACATCCTAGGGTTCTAAAAGAGGTGGCTACAGAGATAGTGGATTCATTGGTTGTGATCTTCCAAAATTCCCTAGATTCTGGAAAGGTCCTCGTGGAATGGAAGGTAGCAAATGTAAACCCGCTATTCAAGAAAGGAGGGAAGAGAGAAAACAGGGATCTACAGGCCAGTTAGCCTGACATCAGTCCTCGGGAAAATGCTGGAATTTATTAAGGAAGTGGAACAGGGCACTTAGAAAATGATAATATGATTAGGCAGAGTCAGCATGGTTTTATGAAAGAGAAATCGTGTTTGCATAAAGCTCAAAAGTGGGTTCCAAATCATTAATGCTCCAGCTTCCAAGATTGGGAAGTGAACAGCTGTGAAATGGTAGGTTTTATACCACTTTTGCAGCTTTCACCTATTCACAGCAATCCACAGTCATTGAGAACACGACATACTCACCTGACGTGATAGCCGCTCTCCGGGAACCTCGTTATAAACCTGGTAAAATGGTAATTACATGGGAAAATGGTGCTTAACTACCTTTTAACAAGCTTTAAAGTATCTAAATTGGCTGACCAGCCGCTTGGTGTCGGGTCTGTTCAGGGATGACAGACCCGACACTTAGGAAACTCACAAGGAGGGGGTTCAGAGCGGGATACCGACCCGGTCAATCTTTGTGGATTTGACAGCAGACCCGCCTCCAAACCTGCACTCTGAGAGCCGGCAAAATTCAGCCCTTGGAGTACTGCGTACAGTTCTGGTCGCCATATTATGAAAAGGATATAGAGGCACTGGAGAGAGTTCAGAGAAGATTTAGAAGGATGATACCAGAAATATGAGGGTATACATATCAGGAAAGGATGAACAGGCTGTGGGTCTCTTTTCTCTTGAAAAAAGGCTGAGCGGTGACCTAATAGTGGTCCTTAAAATTCTGAAAAATGTTGAAAGAGTGGATACAGAGAGAATGTTTCCACTTGTGGGGAAGAGCATAACTAGAGGCCATCAATATAAGATAGTCACCAAGAAATCCAATAGGGAATTTAGAAGAAACTTCTTTACCCAAAGAGTGGTGAGAATGTGGAACTCGCTACCACAGGGAGCGGTTGAAGCGAATAGTATAGATACATTTAAGGGGAGGCTAGCCAGGCAGATGAGTGAGAAGGGAATAGAGGGTTACGCTGATAGATTTAGATGAGGAAAGACGGGAGGAGGCTCGAGTGGAGCATAAACGCCGGCATGGACTGGTTGGGCCGAATGGCCTGTTTCTGTGCCGTATATCCTGCGTAATCCAATGTAATTCCAACAATCTCAGTTTTACAATTTTCAATTCACTATTTCCTGTAAACCAATTTTTAAAACCTGAGCCAGTGTGTTGTGAGACAAAGAGCCTTGTGTCCAATAAGGGGAATAAAGGCCCACAGCCTCCCCTGGCCCCGGGCCCTGAACAAGGGACTGGAGAAACTCGCTGCCCCGCGGATCAGACAATCAGCCGGCGCTAGTCCCGCCCCTCGGGCTCCCCGATTGGTTGGAGGACCCGCCGCCGGCTCGCTCCTCCAGCCCCGCGCCACTCGCTCTCTATTGGTCGGAAGCTCCCGTCAATCAGGCCGTGGACCTGGGTCACGTGTCCCTCACCGACTTTACAAAGAAAGCCCCGCGCGGTCGCTGGGCGGAGCAGCAGGTCGGCAGGAGCGGGATTGGGAGATTAATAAACTGCGGGTAGGCCGCGCCGCAGGGTTTATAAAGTTGGAGAACGGCCTCAGGCCCGAATGAGATCCCGCGGCCCGGTCTGTATTCCGCCGGACGGCAGCGGTGAGGCTTTTTCTCGGAGACAGGCCCGGGTTACGCGCCGCCATCTTGGTGGAGGAAAGACGAACCGATTCCACCGACAACACGGCGCATGCGCGGCCATCTTGGTAAAGGAACAGTGAGTGGGCGGGGCTTCAGGGTCCCAGTGACCAGGAGAGACAATCATTGACTCATTGATTTTATTCTCACTCTGCACACAGCGGGTGTGGAACTGAACCCAACCAGAGTAGAGGGAGGGAGAAAACTGGGAGTGGAGGAAAGAAATGTTGGAGATGGTGCGATGGGTTTGGATTTCAGCACAGGGAGGAGGGAGGAGAGTGTGTGGGACGGGGATTTACAGCTTTGGGGGAACAAGAGAGGTAAAAATGTTCCATAGAAACTAGAATTGTCTGTTCTGAATTTCTATCCTGTACTTACAGTGATGTCTTTTGCAAACTCCTTTAATAGGGTGTTCAAAGGGCAGGATTTGCAGACGGGAAACTCAAACCAAACATCACATCAAGATCTGACAGAGTCACTCCATTCATCAGGACCTGAATATCATCGGCCTTTGAATGTGGAAGGACAAATGTTTGTCTGTTGTGTCCGTGGGAAAAGATTTCAAACATCAGTGTGACTGGAAAAGCACCGAGACACACACACCCGAGTGAGAGTGTTCCAGTGCACTGACTGTGGAAAGAGCTTTAACCAGTTACACAGCCTGAAAAAACATTGCACCGTTCACAGCGGGGAGAAACCGTACACGTGTTCTGTGTGTGGACGAGGCTTCAACTGATCGTCCAACCTGGAGAGAGACAAGGACACCCGCACCATGGAGAAATGTGAGGACTGTAAATGTGAAGACTGTGGGAAGGGATTCAATTACCCGTCAGATCTGGAAAAACATCGACGAAGTCACACCGGGGAGAGGTCGTTCACCTGTTCCGTGTGTGGGGAGGGATTCACTCAGAGATGCAACCTTCTCAGACACCAGCGAGTTCACACTGGGGAGAGGCCATTCACCTGCTCCGTGAGTCGGGAGAGATTCACTCAGTCATCCGACCTTCTGACACACCAGCGAGTTCACACTGGGGAGAAGCCGTTCACCTGTTCCGTGTGTGAGAAGGGATTCACTCATTCATCCAACATGCTGAAACACCAGCGAGTTCACAAGTGACTGCAGGGGTTGGATTCTGCTGTTATTGCTGCTGTTAATCACATTCGGGACTGAACCATGTTCATTTTGACAGTTGGGGATTGTTTCTGCTGATGTTAATAACCCCTATAACTGGGCTGGTGTTTAATATTCTGGATATATAGCTGATTGACTTGTTGGGGCTGCAGTGTCCCTTTAAGAACCGCAGTCTGTGATCATTCCCCTTAATTCAGGGACTCTCGTCAGAAATTTGTTTCCAATAAATTTATGAACTTTTACTTCAGTCCTAAATTGATCTTTGGTACAAAATCTACAATTCACTGTCTGAAAGATTCCATTGATTAACATCTCCAATTAGAAAATGCTGATTAATCCTTGCTGACAAAACTTACTGACTTGCACATTACACAAAGTGGCACCTCCATTATCCACCAGAAAGAAGGGGAATGGGAATTGGCGGAGAATCGAGAGTCCCCAAATGTTGCCCCTCCCGTCTGGTACAGCAATCCCCTCGGCACAGGAATGGAGACAAGTCCAATCCAAGTAACAGGCTGAGTTTAATCTTTCTGGGCCTGTGGGATTGGTTTATATCAGACAGGAGGAGATTGGTGTCAGTGACTGTGGGGCTGGTTTATATCAGACAGGAGGAGATTGGTGTCAGTGACTGTGGGGCTGGTTTATATCAGAAAGGAGGAGATTGGTGTCAGTGACTGTGGGGCTGGTTTAGTGTCAGTGACTGTGGGATTGGTTTATATCAGACAGGAGGAGATTGGTGTCAGTGACTGTGGGGTTGGTTTATATCAGACAGGAGGAGATTAGTGTCAGTGACTGTGGGGTTGGTTTATATCAGACATGAGGAGATTAGTGTCAGTGACTGTGGGATTGGTTTATATCAGACAGGAGGAGGTTGGTGTCAGTGACTGTGGGGCTGGTTTAGTGTCAGTGACTGTGGGATTGGTTTATATCAGACAGGAGGAGATTGGTGTCAGTGACTGGGGTTGGTTTATATCAGACAGGAGGAGATTGGTGTCAGTGACTGGGGTTGGTTTATATCAGACAGGAGGAGATTGGTGTCAGTGACTGTGGGGCTGGTTTATATCAGACAGGAGGAGATTGGTGTCAGTGACTGTGGGGTTGGTTTATATCAGACAGGAGGAGATTGGTGTCAGTGACTGTGGGGCTGGTTCATATCAGACAGGAGGAGATTGGTGTCAGTGACTGGGGTTGGTTTATATCAGACAGGAGGAGATTGGTGTCTGACTGTGGGGTTGGTTTATATCAGACAGGAGGAGATTGGTGTCAGTGACTGGGGTTGGTTTATATCAGACAGGAGGAGATTGGTGTCAGTGACTGTGGGGTTGGTTTATATCAGACAGGAGGAGATTGGTGTCAGTGACTGTGGGGCTGGTTTATATCAGACAGGAGGAGATTGGTGTCAGTGACTGTGGGGCTGGTTTATATCAGACAGGAGGAGATTGGTGTCAGTGACTGTGGGGTTGGTTTATATCAGACAGGAGGAGATTGGTGTCAGTGACTGTGGGGTTGGTTTATATCAGACAGGAGGAGATTGGTGTCAGTGACTGTGGGGCTCGTTTATATCAGACAGGAGGAGATTGGTGTCAGTGACTGTGGGGTTGGTTTATATCAGACAGGAGGAGATTGGTGTCAGTGACTGTGGGGTTGGTTTATATCAGACAGGAGGAGATTGGTGTCAGTGACTGTGGGGTTGGTTTATATCAGACAGGAGGAGATTGGTGTCAGTGACTGTGGGGTTGGTTTATATCAGACAGGAGGAGATTGGTGTCAGTGACTGGGGTTGGTTTATATCAGACAGGAGGAGATTGGTGTCAGTGACTGTGGGGTTGGTTTATATCAGACAGGAGGAGATTGGTGTCAGTGACTGTGGGGTTGGTTTATATCAGACAGGAGGAGATTGGTGTCAGTGACTGTGGGTTGGTTTATATCAGACAGGAGGAGATTGGTGTCAGTGACTGTGGGATTGGTTTATATCAGACAGGAGGAGATTGGTGTCAGTGACTGTGGGGTTGGTTTATATCAGACAGGAGGAGATTGGTGTCAGTGACTGTGGGGTTGGTTTATATCAGACAGGAGGAGATTGGTGTCAGTGACTGTGGGGCTGGTTTATATCAGACAGGAGGAGATTGGTGTCAGTGACTGTGGGGTTGGTTTATATCAGACAGGAGGAGATTGGTGTCAGTGACTGTGGGATTGGTTTATATCAGACAGGAGGAGATTGGTGTCAGTGACTGTGGGATTGGTTTATATCAGACAGGAGGAGATTGGTGTCAGTGACTGTGGGATTGGTTTATATCAGACAGGAGGAGATTGGTGTCAGTGACTGTGGGATTGGTTTATATCAGACAGGAGGAGATTGGTGTCAGTGACTGTGGGGTTGGTTTATATCAGACAGGAGGAGATTGGTGTCAGTGACTGTGGGGTTGGTTTATATCAGACAGGAGGAGATTGGTGTCAGTGACTGTGGGGTTGGTTTATATCAGACAGGAGGAGATTGGTGTCAGTGACTGTGGGGTTGGTTTATATCAGACAGGAGGAGATTGGTGTCAGTGACTGTGGGGTTGGTTTATATCAGACAGGAGGAGATTGGTGTCAGTGACTGTGGGGTTGGTTTATATCAGACAGGAGGAGATTGGTGTCAGTGACTGTGGGGTTGGTTTATATCAGACAGGAGGAGATTGGTGTCAGTGACTGTGGGGTTGGTTTATATCAGACAGGAGGAGATTGATGTCAGTGACTGGGATTGGTTTATATCAGACAGGAGGAGATTGGTGTCAGTGACTGTGGGGTTGGTTTATATCAGACAGGAGGAGATTGGTGTCAGTGACTGTGGGGTTGGTTTATATCAGACAGGAGGAGATTGGAGTCAGTGACTGTGGGTTGGTTTATATCAGACAGGAGGAGATTGGTGTCAGTGACTGTGGGGTTGGTTTATATCAGACAGGAGGAGATTGGTGTCAGTGACTGTGGGGCTGGTTTATATCAGACAGGAGGAGATTGGTGTCAGTGACTGGGGATTGGTTTATATCAGACAGGAGGAGATTGGTGTCAGTGACTGTGGGGTTGGTTTATATCAGACAGGAGGAGATTGGTGTCAGTGACTGTGGGGTTGGTTTATATCAGACAGGAGGAGATTGGTGTCAGTGACTGTGGGGTTGGTTTATATCAGACAGGAGGAGATTGGTGTCAGTGACTGTTGGGATAGTTTATATCAGACAGGAGGAGATTGGTGTCAGTGACTGTGGGGTTGGTTTATATCAGACAGGAGGAGATTGGTGTCAGTGACTGTGGGGTTGGTTTATATCAGACAGGAGGAGATTGGTGTCAGTGACTGGGGTTGTTTTATATCAGACAGGAGGAGATTGGTGTCAGTGACTGTGGGGTTGGTTTATATCAGACAGGAGGAGATTGGTGTCAGTGACTGTTTGGATAGTTTATATCAGACAGGAGGAGATTGGTGTCAGTGACAGTGGGGTTGGTTTATATCAGACAGGAGGAGATTGGTGTCAGTGACTGTGGGGTTGGTTTATATCAGACAGGAGGAGATTGGTGTCAGTGACTGGGGTTGGTTTATATCAGACAGGAGGAGATTGGTGTCAGTGACTGTGGGGTTGTTTTATATCAGACAGGAGGAGATTGGTGTCAGTGACTGTGGGGTTGGTTTATATCAGACAGGAGATTGGTGTCAGTGACTGGGTTTGGTTTATATCAGACAGGGGGAGATTGGTGTCAGTGACTGTGGGGTTAGTTTATATCAGACAGGAGGAGATTGGTGTCAGTGTCTGTGGGGCTGGTTTATATCAGACAGGAGGAGATTGGTGTCAGTGACTGTGGGGTTGGTTTATATCAGACAGGAGGAGACTGTTGTCAGTGACTGTGGGGCTGGTTTATATCAGACAGGAGGAGACTGGTGTCAGTGACTGGGGTTGGTTTATATCAGACAGGAGGAGATTGGTGTCAGTGACTGTGGGGCTGGTTTATAACAGACAGGAGGAGATTGGTGTCAGTGACTGTGGGGTTGGTTTATATCAGACAGGAGGAGATTGGTGTCAGTGACTGTGGGCTGGTTCATATCAGACAGGAGGAGATTGGTGTCAGTGACTGGGGTTGGTTTATATCAGACAGGAGGAGATTGGTGTCAGTGACTGTGGGGTTGGTTTATATCAGACAGGAGGAGATTGGTGTCAGTGACTGTGGGGTTGGTTTATATCAGACAAGAGGAGATTGGTGTCAGTGACTGTGGGGTTGGTTTATATCAGACAGGAGGAGATTGGTGTCAGTGACTGTGGGGCTGGTTTATATCAGACAGGAGGAGATTGGTGTCAGTGACTGGGGTTGGTTTATATCAGACAGGAGGAGATTGGTGTCAGTGACTGTGGGGTTGGTTTATATCAGACAGGAGGAGATTGGTGTCAGTGACTGTGGGGCTGGTTTATATCAGACAGGAGGAGATTGGTGTCAGTGACTGTGGGGTTGGTTTATATCAGACAGGAGGAGATTGGTGTCAGTGACTGTGGGGTTGGTTTATATCAGACAGGAGGAGATTGGTGTCAGTGACTGTGGGGCTGGTTTGCTATCAGACAGGAGGAGATTGGTGTCAGTGACTGGGGTTGGTTTATATCAGACAGGAGGAGATTGGTGTCAGTGACTGTGGGGCTGGTTTATATCAGACAGGAGGAGATTGGTGTCAGTGACTGTGGGGCTGGTTTATATCAGACAGGAGGAGATTGGTGTCAGTGACTGTGGGGTTGGTTTATATCAGACAGGAGGAGATTGGTGTCAGTGACTGGGGTTGGTTTATATCAGACAGGAGGAGATTGGTGTCAGTGACTGTGGGGTTGGTTTATATCAGACAGGAGGAGATTGGTGTCAGTGACTGTGGGGCTGGTTTATATCAGACAGGAGGAGATTGGTGACAGTGACTGTGGGGTTGGTTTATATCAGACAGGAGGAGATTGGTGTCAGTGACTGGGGTTGGTTTATATCAGACAGGAGGAGATTGGTGTCAGTGACTGTGGGGTTGGTTTATATCAGACAGGAGGAGATTGGTGTCAGTGACTGGGGGTTGGTTTATATCAGACAGGAGGAGATTGGTGTCAGTGACTGTGGGGTTGGTTTATATCAGACAGGAGGAGATTGGTGTCAGTGACTGTGGGGTTGGTTTATATCAGACAGGAGGAGATTGGTGTCAGTGACTGTGGGGTTGGTTTATATCAGACAGGAGGAGATTAGTGACAGTGACTGTGGGGTTGGTTTATATCAGACGAGGAGATTGGTGTCAGTGACTGTGGGGTTGGTTTATATCAGACAGGAGGAGATTGGTGTCAGTGACTGTGGGGTTGGTTTATATCAGACAGGAGGAGATTGGTGTCAGTGACTGTGGGGTTGGTTTATATCAGACAGGAGGAGATTGGTGTCAGTGACTGGGGTTGGTTTATATCAGACAGGAGGAGATTGGTGTCAGTGACTGTGGGGTTGGTTTATATCAGACAGGAGGAGATTGGTGTCAGTGACTGTGGGGTTGGTTTATATCAGACAGGAGGAGATTGGTGTCAGTGACTGTGGGGTTGGTTTATATCAGACAGGAGGAGATTGGTGTCAGTGACTGTGGGGTTGGTTTATATCAGACAGGAGGAGATTGGTGTCAGTGACTGGGGTTGGTTTATATCAGACAGGAGGAGATTGGTGTCAGTGACTGTGGGGTTGGTTTATATCAGACAGGAGGAGATTGGTGTCAGTGACTGGGGTTGGTTTATATCAGACAGGAGGAGATTAGTGACAGTGACTGTGGGGTTGGTTTATATCAGACAGGAGGAGATTAGTGACAGTGACTGTGGGGTTGGTTTATATCAGACAGGAGGAGATTGGTGACAGTGACTGTGGGGTTGGTTTATATCAGACAGGAGGAGATTGGTGTCAGTGACTGGGGTTGGTTTATATCAGACAGGAGGAGATTGGTGACAGTGACTGTGGGGTTGGTTTATATCAGACAGGAGGAGATTGGTGTCAGTGACTGTGGGGTTGGTTTATATCAGACAGGAGATTGGTGTCAGTGACTGGGGTTGGTTTATATCAGACAGGAGGAGATTGGTGTCAGTGACTGTGGGGTTGGTTTATATCAGACAGGAGGAGATTGGTGTCAGTGACTGTGGGGTTGGTTTGTATCTGACAGGAGGAGATTAATGTCAGTGACTGTGGGGTTGGTTTATATCAGACAGGAGGAGATTGGTGTAATTGAATCATATCAGTTTAGGGCACAGGAGACCATTCTGCCCATCGTGTCTGTGCCGGCTGAAACGAGCTCTCCAGCCTAATCCCACTTTCCAGCTCTTGGTCCGTAGCCCTGTAGGTTACGGCACTCCAAATGCATATCCAAGCACTTCTTAAATACGATGAGGGTTTCTGCCTCTACCACCCTTTCAGGCAGTGAGTTGCAGACCCACACCACCCTCTGGGTGAAAAAAATTCTCAACTCCCCTCTGATCCTGATACAAATTACTTTAAATCTGTGCCCCCTGGTTATTGACCTCCCTGCTAAGGGAAATAGGTCCTTCCTATCCCCTCAATCTAGGCCCCTCATAATTTTATACACCTCAATTAAATCTCCCTTCAGCCTCCTCTCTTACAAAGGAAGTAACCCCAGCTGATCCAATCTTCCCTCATAGTTAAAATTCTCCAGACCTGGCAACATCCTCGTAAATCTCCTCTGTACCCTCTCTAGTGCAATCATAGAAACATAGAAGATAGGAGCAGGAGTAGGCCATTTGGCCCCTCGAGCCTGCTCCGCCATTCGATGAGATCATGGCTGATCATCCAAATTCAGTACCCTGTACCTGCTTTCTCCCCATATCCCTTGATCCCTTTAGCTTTAAGAAATATATCTAACTCATTCTTGAATATATTTAATGACTTGGCCTCAACTACCTTCTGTGGTAGAGAATTCCACAGGTTCACCACTCTCTGGGTGAAGAAATTCTTCCTCATTTCTGTCCTAAATGGCTTACCCCTTATCCTTAGATTATGACCCCTGGTTCTGGACTCTCCGACCATCGGGAACATTCTTCCTGCATCTAGTTTGTCCAGACCTGTCAGAATTTTATATGTTTCGATGAGATCCCCTCTCATTCTTCTATACTCCAGCGAGTATAAGCCCAATTGACCCAATCTCTCCTCATATGTCATTCCTGCCATCCCAGGTATCAGCCTTGTGAATCTTCGCTGAACTCCTTCCATGGCAAGAACTTCCTTCCTCAGATAAGGCGACCAAAACTGCACACTGTACTCAAGGTGTGGTCTCACCAAGGCCCTGTACAACTGCAGCAGGACATCCCTGTTCCTATACTCAAACCCTTTCGCTATGAAGGCCAACATACCATTTGCCTTCTTCACCGCCTGCTGCACCTGCATGCTTACCTTCAGCGACTGGTGCACAAGGACACCCAGGTCTCGTTGCACTTCCCCTTCTCCCAATCTATTGCCATTCAGATAATAGTCTGCCTTTCTGTTTTTGACACCAAAGTGGATAACCTCGCATTTATCCACGTTATATTGCATCTGCCATGCTTCTGCCCACTCACCCAACCTGTCAAAATCATCCTGGAGTTCCTCAGTATCCTCCTCGGAGCACACACGCCCACCCAGCTTTGTGTCATCTGCAAACTTGGAGATATTACATTTAGTTCCCTTATCCAGATCATTAATGTATATTGTGAATAGCTGGGGTCCAAGGACCGAACCCTGCGGTACCCCACTAGTCACTGCCTGCCACTCGGAAAAAGACCCATTAATTCCTACTCTCTGCTTTCTGTCTGCCAACCAGTTCTCTATCCAAGTCAATACCTTGCCCCCAATCCCATGTGCCTTAACTTTACATGTTAATCTCTTATGCGGGACCTTATCGAAAGCCTTTTGAAAGTCCAAATACACCACATCTACTGGTTCTCCCTTATCTATTTTCCCACTTACATCCTCAAAAAATTCCAGTAGATTAGTCAAGCACGATTTACCTTTTGTAAATCCATGTTGACTTTGTCCGATCCTGTCACTGTTTTTCAAGTGCTCAGCTATTACATCCTTTATAATAGACTCTAGCATTTTCCCCACTACCGATGTCAGGCTTACCGGTCTGTAATTCCCCGCTTTCTCTCTACCACCCTTTTTGAATAGCGGGGTAACATTAGCTACCCTCCAATCCATGGGTACAGTTCCAGATTCCATCAAATGTTGGAAGATGATCAGCAATGCATCTACTATTTCTAGGGCCACTTCCTTAAGTACCCTAGGATGTAGATTATCAGGCCCTGGGGATTTATCGGCCTTCAATCCCGTCAATTTCCCTAACACCATTTCCCTGCAAATACTGATTTCTTTCAGTTCCTCCCTTTCATCAGACCGTATGTTCTCCAAGATCTCTGGTAGGTTATTTGTGTCCTCCTTTGTGAAGACATAACCAAAATATGCATTTAATTGGTCTGCCATTTCCTTGTTCTCCATTATAACTTCCCCCGCTTCTGACTGCAAGGGACCTACACTTGATTTCACTAATCACGTTTCCTGTAATGTGGTGACCAGAACTGTACAGTACTCTAGCTGTGGCCTAACTAGTGTTTTATACAGTTCTAGCATAACCTCCCTGCTCTTATATTCTATGCCTCGGCTAATAAAGCCAAGTATCCCGTATGCCTTCTTAACCACCTTATCTACGTGTCCTGCTACCTTCAGGGATCTGTGGACATGCACTCCAAGGTCCCTCTGTTCCTCTACACTTCTCAGTGTCCTACCATTTATTGTGTATTCCCTTGCATTGTTAGCCCTCCCCAAATGTATTACCTCACACTTCTCCGAATTGAATTCCATTTGCCACTGTTCTGCCCACCTGACCAGTCCATTGATATCTTCCTGCAGTCTACAGCTTTCTTCCTCACTATCAACCATACAGCCAATTTTTGTATCATCTGCAAACTTCTTAATCATACCCCCCTACATTGAAGTCTAAATAATTGATATATACCACAAAAAGCAAGGGACCCAGTACTGAGCCCTGCAGAACCCCACTGGAAACAGCCTTCCAGTCTCAAAAACATCCATCGACCATTACCCTTTGTTTCCTGCCTCTGAGCCAATTTTGGATCCAACTTGCCACTTTCCCTTGGATCCCATGGGCTTTTACTTTTCTGACCAGTCTGCCATGTGGGTACTTGTCAAAAGCCTTGCTAAAATCCATGTAGACTACATCAAACGTGCTACCCTCATCGACCCTCCTTGTTACCTCCTCAAAAATTCAATCAAGTTAGTCAGACACGACCTCCCCTTAACAAATCCATGGTGACTGTCCCTGATTAATCCTTGTCTTTCTAAATGATGATTTATCCTGTCCCTCAGAATTTTTTCCAACAATTTGCCCACCACCAAGGTTAGGCTGACTGGCCTGTAATTACTCGGTCTATCCCTTTCTTCCTTTTTAAACAACGGTACAATGTTAGCAGTCCTCCAGCACCACACCTGTAGGCAGAGAGGATTGAAAAATGATGGTCAGAACCTCTGCTATTTCCTCCCTTGCTTCTCTTAACAGCCTGGGACACATTTCACCCGGGCCTGGCGATTTATCCACTTTCAAAGATGCTAAACCCCTTAATACTTCCTCTCTCACTATGTTTGTCTCATCTAATATTTCACACTCCTCCTCCTCCTCAACTACAATGTCTGCATCGTCCTTCTCTATTGTGAAGACAGACACAGAGTATTCATTAAGAACCATACCCACGTCTTCCGCCTTCACACACAAGCTTCCATTTTGCTCTCTAATCGGCCCGACTCTTTAGTTATCCTCTTGCTCTTTATGTATTTATAAAACATCTTTGGGTTTTCCTTGATTTTACTTGCCAATAAGCCCTCTCTTTGCTTTCCTAATTTCCCTTTTTAATTTCACCCCTGCACGTTCTGTACTCCTCTCGGCTTTCTGCAGTATTTAGCTCTCAGTATCTGACATAAGCTTCCCTTTTTTGCCTTATCAAACCCTGTATAGATTTGGGACTCCCACCCTTTTTCTTTGTGGGAACATATTTGCTCTGAACCCTCACTATCTCCTCCTTGAATGCCTCCCACTGCTCTGACACTGATTTACCTTCAGGTAGCTGTTTCCAGTCCACTTTTGCTGAATCACATCTCAGCTTATTAAAATTGGCCTTTCCCCAATCGAGAACTTTTACTCCTGATCTATCTTTGTCCTTTTCCATAACTACGCTAAATATAACTGAATTATGATCACTACCACCAAAATACTCTCGCACTGATACCCCTTCCAGCTTCATTGCCTAAAACTAAGTCCAGAACCACCCCCTCCCTTGTTGAGCTTGCTACATACTGGTTAAAAAAAAGTTCTCCTGAAGGCATTTTAAGTATTCTGCTCCCTCTCTCCCTTTTATACTGATTCTATCCCAGTTAATGTGAGGGTAGTTGGAATCTCCTACTATTACTGCCCTACTGTTTTTGCACGTCTCAGAAATTTGCCTAATTATTTTCTCTTCTATCTCCCTCTGTCTATTTGGGGGTCCCAGCAGTGTAACTGCCCCTTTACGTGATGTTTGGTCTGAGCTTCCTATCTGTAAATGCTCCGGGAGGGGAGGGGAAGATGTGTTTGGTGGTGGGATCACGCTGGAGGTGGCAGAAATGGCGGAGGATGATCAGTTGAATGTGGAGGCTGGTGGGGTGAAAGGTGAGGACAAGGGGAACCCCATCGTGGTTCTGGGAGGGAGGGGAAGGGGTGAGAGTAGAAGTGCAGGAAATGTCAACCACGGTAGAGGGGAATCCTCGGTTGAGGAAAAGGAAGACATGTCGGAAGCACTAGTATGGAAGATGGCATCATCAGAACAGATGTGACAGAGACAGAGAAACTGGGAGAATGGAATAGATTCCTTACAGGAAGCGAGGTGGGAGGACGTGTAGTCTAGGTAGCTGTGGCAGTCAGTGGGCTTATGGTGGATGTTTGTCGACAGCCTATCCCCAGAAATGGAGACAGAGAAGTCGATGAAGGGAAGAGTCGAAGATGGACCATGTGAAGGTGAGCATGCGCGGCGCTGAGAAAGCTCCATCGATAGTGGCGCATGCGCGTTGTCAGCGTCAACTTAGTGTGGTGGCTGGAGCGCTTTGTGGAGCGCGGGGGCTTGTGGGTATTGCAGCCGCCATTACTGTTGATCCTTTCAACCAACCTTCCCGTGCAAGTGCAGGAGATGCAACACCTGCCCTTTTACCTCCTCCATTCCCACCGTCCAGGGCCCCAAACACTCATTCCAGGTGAAACAGCGATTTACTTGTACTTCTTGCAATTTAGTATACTGTATTCGCTGCTCACGATGCGGTCTCCTCTACACTGGGGAGACCAAACACAGATTGGGTGACCGCTTTGCGGAACACCTCCGTTCAGTCCGTAAGGATGACCCCTAGCTTCCGGTCGCCTGTCACTTTAATTCACCGCTCCACTCCCACTCTGACTTTGGCCTCTTACACTGTTCCAATGAAGCTCAACGTAAGCTCGAGGAACAGCATCTCATCTTTCTATTTGGCACTTTACAGCCTCCTAGACTCAACATTGAGTTCAACAATTTCAGACTATAACCTCTGCCCCTATTTTTTCAGGCGGCATCTGTTGATGATTCTGCCACCCCCATTTGCAACATTTAACCACTCCTGCCTTCCACCCTATCACAGACCGTCCCTTTTGTTCTTTCTCCCCCCCCCCCGCCCCCGCCCCCCTTCCCCTGTCTCTGTACTTGCTTAAAATCTGTTACATATCCAACTTTTTCCAGTTCTGACGAAGGGTCACAGACCTGAAACGTTGACTCTGTTTCTCTCTCCACGGATGTTGCCTGGCCTGCTGAGTGTTTCCAGCATTTTCTGTTGTTATTTCAGATTTCCAGCAGCCACAGTATTTTGCTATTGTATTATTTATATCTTTCCTGAGGTGCGTTGTGTAAAACTGAACACAGTACCTGTTGGAAAATAAAGCGCTTCTGCAGAGATTGAGCATTAAACAATGACTGAATGGCTAACGCAGGCACAACCAAGTTAATCTGAGAGAATACATGCAGCTAGACGCTGATTAACTGAATACTGACCACAGAAAGCACATTCTCCAGCAAAGCCAGATGAAACAGGAAGTTAAGGCGGAAACAGAAGCAGATGTCACTTGGCAGCAAACTCGGCTCCGACTCTGAAGGTTCTGGGTTCAAATCCAACTGCGAATTTCAGCCAATGAGGGAGCTCCGGGCTGTGCCCCGCCCACTAGGTGCCGCAAGCCCCGCCCCTCCCACACTCCGATTGCTTGGAGGACCCGCCGCCCGCTCGCGCCTCCAGCCCCGCCCCGCTCTTCCTATTGGTCAGGAGCTAACGTCAATCACCCGGGCAGTGTGAGCTGAGCATGCGCGGACCATGGCAACAGCCGCTGACACATCAGGTGAGAGAGCTCAGGGAGCGGGTTAATAAACCCCGGGGGGACGCGGGCTGCACACACCCCGAGTGCGGCCCCAGGCCCCATTATTAAAACACTCCACATTATCCGCCTCCCCACAACTACCCGCCAGTTTCAGACACAAACTCCGGGACAACCAGGAAGTGCTGGGAAATCCCCAGCGAGTCAGGGAGCGTCTGTAAATGGAGGACAAATGGTTACTGGTCAGGGAGCGTCTGTAAATGGAGGACAAATGGTTACTGGTCAGGGAGCGTCTGTAAATGAAGGAGAAGTGGAGACTAGTCAGGGAGCGTCTGTAAATGGAGGGGAAATTGAGAGTGGTCAGGGAGCGTCTGTAATTGAAGGAGAAATGGAGACTGGTCAGGGAGCGTCCGTAAATGGAGGAGAAATGGAGACTGGTCAGGGAGCGTCTGTAAATGGAGGAGAAATGGAGACTGGTCAGGGAGCGTCTGTAATTGAAGGAGAAATGGAGACTGGTCAGGGAGCGTCCGTAAATGGAGGAGAAATGGAGACTGGTCAGGGAGCATCTGTAAATGGAGGAGAAATGGAGACTGGTCAGGGAGCGTCTGTAAATGAAGGAGAAATGTTGACTGGTCAGGGAGCGTCTGTAAATGGAGGAGAAATGGAGACTGGTCAGGGAGCGTCTGTAAATGAAGGAGAAATGCTGACTGGTCAGGGAGCGTCTGTAAATGAGGGAGAAATGTTGACTGGTCAGGGAGCATCTGTAAATGGAGGAGAAATGGTGACTGGTCAGGGAGTGTCTGTAAATGCAGGTGAAATGGAGACTGGTCAGGGAGCATCTGTAAATGAAGGAGAAATGGTGACAGTTCAGGGAGCAATAACATCATAAGTATTAAAAAAGAAAGGGATTGTCATCTTGGATAAAATAGGAAATCTGAAATTAGATGGTGCTCCAGGTCCAGATGATATGAGCTAAAAAAAAGAGCTTAGGAGAGCTAGGAGGGGGCATGAGAAGTCCTTGGCGGGTCGGATCAAGAAAAACCCCAAGGCCTTTTACTCTTATGTGAGAAATAAAAGAATGACCAGGGTGAGGGTAGGGCCGGTCAAGGACAGTAGTGGGAACTTGTGCATGGAGTCAGAAGAGATAGGAGAGGTGATGAATGAATACTTTTCGTCAGTGTTCACCGAGGAGAGGGGCCATGTTCTTGAGGATGAGAGTGTGATAAAGGTGGACAGGCTGGAGGTGGTAGATGTTCTGAGGGAGGATGTTTTAGCAATTTTGAAGAACCTGAGGGTCGATAAGTCCCCTGGGCCAGATGGGATATATCCTAGGATTCTTTGGGAGGCAAGGGAGGAGATTGCAAAGCCTCTGGCTTTGATCTTTGGGTCCTCACTGTCCACGGGGATGGTGCCAGAGGACTGGAGAGTGGCGAATGTTGTTCCTCTCTACAAGAAAGGAAATAGGAATGACCCTGGTAATTATAGGCCGGTTAGTCTTACTTCGGTGGTTGGTAAGATAATGGAAAAGGTCCTGAGGGATAGGATTTATGACCATTTGGAAAGGGGCAACTTAATCAGGGATAGTCAACACGGATTCGTGAAGGGTAAGTCTTGCCTAACAAATTTGATTGAATTCTTTGAGGAGGTAACTAAGTGTGTGGATGAAGGTAGAGCAGTTGATGTCGTATACATGGATTTTAGTAAGGCGTTTGATAAGGTTCCCCATGGTCGTCTCATGAAGAAAGTAAGGAGTTGTGGGATAGAGGGAAATTTGGCCGATTGGATAAGTAACTGGCTATCTCATAGAAGGCAGAGGGTGGTGGTGGATGGAACATTTTCGGACTGGAGACCAGTTACCAGCGGTGTGCCACAGGGGTCGGTGCTGGGTCCTCTGCTGTTTGTGATTTTTATCAATGACTTGGAGGAGGGGACTGAAGGGTGGATCAGTAAATTTGCTGATGACACCAAGATTGGTGGAGTAGTGGATGAGGTGGAGGGCAGTTGTAGGCTGCAAAGAGACATTGATAGGATGCAGAGCTGGGCCGAAAAATGGCAGATGGAATTTAACCCTGATAAGTGCGAGGTGATTCATTTTGGTAGGGCAAATTTGAATAAGGATTACAGGGTCAACGGCAGGGTTCTGAGGAACGTGGAGGAGCAGAGGGATCTGGGGGTTCATATCCACAGATCTCTGAAGGTTGCCACGCAAGTGGATAGAGCAGTAAAGAAGGCCTATGGTGTGTTGGCGTTTATTAACAGAGGGTTTGAGTTTAAGAACCGTGAGGTTATGCTGCAACTGTACAGGACCTTGGTGAGACCACATTTGGAATATTGTGTGCAGTTCTGGTCACCTCACTATAGGAAGGACGTGGAAGCATTGGAAAGAGTGCAAAGGAGATTTACCAGGATGCTGCCTGGTTTGGGGGGGAGGTCTTATGAGGAAAGATTGAGAGAGTTGGGGCTGTTCTCTTTAGAGTGGAGGAGGATGAGAGGCGACTTAATAGAGGTTTATAAGATGATGAGGGGGATAGATAGAGTGGATGTTCAGAGACTATTTCCTCGGGTAGAGGCAGCTGTTACAAGGGGGCATAACTATAAGGTGCATGGGGGGAGATATAGAAGGGATGTCCGAGGTAGATTCGTTACTCAGAGAGTGGTTGGGGTGTGGAATGGACTGCCTGCTGTGATAGTGGAGTCGGACACTTTAGGAACTTTCAAGCGGTTATTGGATAAGCACATGGAGCACACCAGAGTGATAGGGAGTGTGATAGCTTGATCTTGGTCTCGGACAATGCTCGGCACAACATCGAGGGCCGAAGGGCCTGTACTGTGCTGCACTGTTCTATGTTCTATGTTCTATGTTCTATGATATCCACCTAAGGGTGTTTAAAGAGATGGGACGGTGCTCTGTGAGCCCCTTGCCCGTATCTTCACCAGTTCAATAGAGTCAGGGATTGTTCCCCGAGATTAGAAGGGAGCTCACGTCATTCCCATTTTCAAAACAGGAGAAGTCAGAGCCAGAGAACTACAGGCCCATCAGTGTGGTCTCGATTAGAGGGAAGATGCTTGAAGGGATCCTGAGAGATGCTGTTTATGGTCACTGGGGCAGGGAAGGATCCATTAGAAATACTCACACAGCTTCTGGAAAAGAAGGTCGCGTCCAACAAACTTGCCTTAGTCGCACGTGGGACTTGCCTGTTTACTCTGCTTGATGGATCAATATAAGATAGGGTAGAGGACAGAGAATCTGCTCATCTTAAAGTTGTTGATGCTCAACTCTTGGACCTATTAATTAAATAATAAGACAAGGCGTTAGCTGGAATATAACACCCCACTTCTCTCTGCTCCTCTACTCCTCTTAAAGTTTTACTATTTAGATTTTTTAATTGAATTGTGATGTGGACATCGCGGGCAAGGCCAGCATTTATTGCCCATCCCCAGTTGCCATTGAGAAGCTGGTCTTGAGCTGCCTTCTTGAATTGCTACAGTCCGTGTGGTGAAGGTGCTCCCACAGTGCTGTTCTATAGGGAGTTCCGGGATTTGGAACCAGCGACGATGAAGGAACGGTGATATATTTACAAGTCAGGATGGTGTTGTGTAATGAGGAAGGATTAATCAGCAATCTTGTGGTACGAGGCCCCCTGGGGAAGAGTGACCATAGTATGGTGGAGTTCTACATTAGGATGGAGAAGGAAACAGTTAAGTCAGAGACCATGGTCCAGAACTTAAATAAGGGCAACTTTGAGGGTATGAGGCGTGAATTGGCGAGGTTAAATTGGCAAGCGATATTTAAGGGGCTATCAGTGGAAGGGCAATGGCAGACATTTAGAGATCGCATGGATGAACTACAACAATTGTACATCCTGGTCTGGCGTAAAAATAAAAAAGGGAAGGTGGCTCAACCATGGCTAACAAGGGAAATCAGGGATCGTATTAAAACCAAGGAAGTTGCATACAAATTGGCCAGAAGTAGCAGCAAACCCGGGGACTGGGAGAACTTCAAAACTCAGCAGAGGAGGACGAAGGGTTTGATTAGGGCAGGGAAAATAAAATATGAAAGGAAGCTTGCAGAGAACATTAAAATGGACTGCAAAAGCTTCTATAAATATGTAAAAAGAAAGAGGTTAGTAAAAACAAACGTAGGTCCCATGCAGTCGGAAACAGGGGAAGTCGTAATGGGGAACAAGGAAATGGCCGATCAATTGAACAAGTACTTTGGTTCGGTGTTTACTATGGAGGACACACACAACCTGCCGGAAATAAAAGGGGTCAGAGGATCTGGTAAGAGGGAGGAGCTGAGGGAAATCCTTATTAGTCGGGAAAAGGTATTGGGGAAATTGATGGGACTGAAGGCTGAAAAATCCCCGGGGCCTGATGGTCTGCATCCCAGAGTACTTAAGGAGGTGGCCTTGGAAATAGTGGATGCATTGACGATCATTTTCCAACATTCCTTAGACTCTGGATCAGTTCCGATGGAGTGGAGGGTGGCCAATGTAACCCCTCTTTTTAAAAAAGGAGGGAGGGAGAAAGCAGGGAATTATAGACCGGTCAGCCTGACATCGGTCATGGGTAAAATGATGGAAGCAATTATTAAAGATGTCATAACAGACCATTTGGAAAGTGGCGACATGATAGGTCCAAGTCAGCATGGATTTGTGAAAGGGAAATCATGCTTGACAAATCTTCTGGAATTTTTTGAGGATGTTTCCAATAGGGTGGACAGGGGGGAACCAGTAGATGTGGTGTATTTGGACTTTCAGAAGGCCTTCGACAAGGTCCCACACAAGAGATTGGTGTGCAAAGTTAAAGCACATGGGATTGGGGGTAATGTGTTGACGTGGATTGAGAACTGGTTGGCACACAGGAAACAAAGAGTAGGAGTAAATGGGTACTTTTCAGAATGGCAGGCAGTGACCAGCGGGGTACCGCAGGGTTCGGTGCTGGGACCCCAGCTGTTTACATTATATATTAATGATTTGGACGAAGGGATTAAATGTAATATCTCCAAATTTGCGGATGACACTAAATTGGGAGGCAGTGTGAACAATGAGGAGGATGCTAGGAGGCTACAGAGTGACTTGGACAGGTTGGGTGAATGGGCAAATGTATGGCAGATGAAGTACAATGTGGATAAATGTGAGGTTATCCACTTTGGTGGTAAAAATAGAGAGGCGGACTATTACCTGAATGGTGGCAGATTAGGGAAAGGGGAGGTGCAACGAGACCTGGGCGTCATGGTACATCAGTCACTGAAGGTGGGAATGCAAGTGCAGCAGGCAGTCAAGAAAGCAAACGGAATGATGGCCTTCATCGTAAGGGGATTTGAGTACAGGAGTAGGGAGGTGATGCTGCAGTTGTACAGGGCCTTGGTGAGGCCACACCTGGAGTATTGTGCGCAGTTTTGGTCTCCTAACTTAAGGAAGGACATTCTTGCTATTGAGGGAGTGCAGCGAAGGTTCACTAGATTGATTCCTGGGATGGCCGGACTGACATATCAAGAAAGATTGGGTCAACTGAACTTGTATCCTCTGGAGTTCAGAAGAATGAGGGGGGATCTTATAGAGACATTTAAAATCCTGACTGGTTTAGACAAATTAGATGCAGGCAGAATGTTCCCAATGTTAGGGAAAACTAGAACCAGGGGTCACAGTCTAAGGATAAAGGGGGAAGCCATTTAAGACTGAGCTGAGGAGGAAATTCTTCACCCAGAGAGTGGTGAATCTATGGAATTCTCTTCCACAGAAGGTTGTTGAGGCCAGTTCGCTAAATATATTCAAAAGGGAGTTAGATATAACACTCACAACTAGGGGGATCAAGGGGTATGGCGAGAAAGCAGGAATGGGGTACTGAGGTAGCATGTTCAGCCATGAACGCATTGAATGGCGGTGCAGGCTCGAAGGACCGAATGGTCTACTCCTGTACCTATTTTCTATGTTTCTATGTTTCTATGTGTGTGTAACTTGGAGGGAACTTGCAGGTGGTGGTGTTCCCATGTGCCTGCTGTCCTTGTCCTTCTAGGTGGAAGAGGTCGCGGGTTTGGGGGGTGCTGCCGAAGAAGCCTTGGTGAGTTGCTGCAGTGCATCATGTAGATGGTACACCCTGCAGCCACAGTACGCCGGTGGTGGAGGGAGTGAATGTTGAAGGTGGTGGATGGGGGGCCGATCAAGCGGGCTGCTTTGTCCTGAATGGTGTCGAGCCTCTTGAGTGCTGTTGGAGCTGCACTCATCCAGGCAAGTGGAGAGTATTTCTATCAGACTCCTGACTTGTGCCTTGTAGATGTGGAAAGGCTTTGGGGAGTCAGGAGGTGAGACACGCGCCGCAGAATACCCAGCCTCTGACCTCCTCTTGTAGCCACAGTATTTATGTGGCTGGTCCAGTTAAGTTTCTGGTCAATGGTAACCCCCAGAATGTTGATGGTGGGGGATTCGGCGATGGTAATGCCATTGAATGTCAAGGGTCAGTGGTTAGACTCTCTCTTGTTGGAGATAGTCAATGCCTGGCACTTGTGTGGCGCGAATGTTACTTGCCACTTATCAGCTCAAGCCTGAATGTCATCTAAGTCTTGCTGCATGCGGGCACGGACTACTTCATTATCTGAGGAGTTGTCAATGGAATTGATCACTGTGCAATCATCAGCGAACATCCCCACTTCTGACCTTATGGTAAGGGAAGGACATTGGTGAAACAGCTGAAGATGGTTAAGCCTAGGACACTGCCTTGAGGCACTCCTGCAGCGATGTCCTGGGGCTGAGATGATTGACCTCCAACAATCACAACTATCTTCCTTTGTGCTAGGTATGACTCCAGCCAGTGGAGCGTTTTCCGCCTGTTTCCCATTGACTTCATTTTTACTAGGGCTCCTTGATGCCACACTCGGTCAAATGCTGTCTTGATGTCAAGAGCAGTCACTCTCACCTCACCTCTGGAATTCAGCTCTTTTGTCCATGTTTGGACCAAGTCTGTAATGAGGTCTGGAGCCGAGCGGTCATGGTGGAACCCAAACTGAACATCGGTGAGCAGGTTATTGGTGAGTAAGTGCCGCTTGACAGCACTGTCGACGACACCTTCCATCACTTTGCTGATGATTGAGAGTAGGCTGATGGGGCAGTTATTGGCCGGATTGGATTTGTCCTGCTTTTTGTGGACAGGACATACCTGGGAAATTTTCCACATTGTCTAAAGTCTCCTCCTTTGTCTCGGTGTCAGTTTTTGACTGATTCCGCTCTTGTGAAGCACCTTGGAAGGTTTTACTGTGTTATAGGCGCTGTGTAAATGTAAGTTGTTGTTGCTGTGCTACCATTGGCCTCAGCTTTTCCAGACAGGATCAGCCAGGGCCGGCGGCTGTGCTGCTCCCCATGGTCGAATGTTGGCAGCACCTTCAGTATAGGATCGCAGCTCAGAATTAGCAATGTACTGGAGGGCAGACAGTGACTGGGGCCGAACCCCACCATCACACAGCACCTTCAGTATAGGATCGCAGCTCAGAATTACCACTTGGTGAGGTACTGGAGGGCAGACAGTGACTGGGGCCGAACCCCACCATCACACAGCACCTTCAGAAGTGAAATACAGACCTGTTAGCCTCACATCAGTAGTTAGGAAAATGCTGGAATCTATTATAAAGGATGCAATAACTGGGCACTTAGAAACTAATAGTAAGATTGGGCAGAGTCAACATGGATTTATGAAAGGGAAATCCTGTTTGACAAACCTATTGGAGTTCTTTGAGGATGTGACTAGTGGAGTAGACAAAGGGGAACCAGTAGATGTGGTGTATCTGGATTTTCAGAAGGCCTTCGATAAGGTCCCACACAAGAGGTTGGTGAACAAAATTAGGGCACATGGAATTGGGGGTAATATACTAGCATGGATTGAGAATTGGTTAACAGACAGAAAACAAAGAGTAGGGATAAACGGGTCTTTTTCAGGATGGCAGGCTGTGACTAGTGGGGTACCGCAAGGATCGGTGCTTGGGCCCCAGCTATTCACAATCTATATCAATGATTTGGATGATGGGACTAAATGTAACATTTCCAAATTTGCTGATGACACAAAGCTAGGTGACAGTGTCAGTTGCGAAGAGGATGTGAAGAGGCTTCAAGGGGATCTCGACAGGCTCAGTGAGTGGGCGAGAACATGGCAGATGGATTATAATGTGGATAAATGTGAAGTTATCCACTTTGGTAGAAAAAACAGAAAGGCAGAGTATTTCCTCAATGGTGAAAGATTGGGGAATGCAGATGCTCAAAGGGACCTGGGTGTCCTTGTACATGAGTCACTGAAAGTGAATGTGCAGGTGCAGCAAGCCATTAGGAAGGCAAATGGTATGCTGGCCTTCATTACAAGAGGATTTGAGTACAGGAGTAAAGAAGTCTTACTCCAATTATATTGTGCCTTGGTGAGACCACACCTGGAGTACTGTGTACAATTTTGGTCTCCTTACCTAAGGAAGGATATACTTGCCACGGAGGGAGTGCAATGAAGGTTCAAGAGATGGATTCCTGGGATGGCGGGACTGCCGTATGAGAAGAGATTGAGTAAACTAGGCCTGTATTCTCTTGAATTCAGAAGAATGAGAGGGGATCTCATTGAAGCATACAAAATTATTACAGGGCTTGATCGGGTGGATGCTGGGAGAATGTTTCCCTTGACTGGGGAGTCCAGAACCAGGGGCCACAGCCTCAGCATTCAGGACTGAGATGAGAAGAAATTTCTTCACACAGAGGGTGGTGAATCTTTGGAATTCTCTACCCCAGAGGGCTGTGGAGCCTCAGTCATTGGGTATATTCAAAACAGAAGTCGATAGATTTCTGACTAGTAAGGGCATCAAGGGATATGGCGATAGGGCCGGTGAATGGAGTTGAGGCAGAAGATCAGCCATGAACTCATTGAATGGCAGAGCAGGCTCGAAGGGCCGAATGGCCGACTCCTGCTCCTATTTCTTATGTTCTTAAATGGAGAAAAGTCCGAGCCTGCGATAAATGGGGATTTCAAACAGCGAGGATGAGGCGATGAGAGAGTGTGTGGGACGAGGGTTTGATAGCTCAGGAGGGGCAAGAGAGGAAAGAATGTTCCAGGGAAACGAGTACTGTCTGTTGAGAATTTCTACCCTGTACGTAACTCGATGTAAAGTTATGAGGACAGGTTGCACAGACGAGGCTTGTATTCCCTTGAATATTGAAGATTAAGGGGTGATCTCATTGAGGTGTTTAAGATGATTAAAGGAGTTGATGAGGTAGATCGAGAGAAACGATTTCCTCTGATGGGAGAGTCCACAACAAGGGGACAGAACCTTCCAATCAGAGCTCGGCCATTCAGGGGTGATTTTCAGGAAGCACATCTTCACACAAAGGGTATTGGAAATCTGGAACTCTCTCCCCCAAAAAACTGTTGAGGCTGAGGGGCAATTGAAAATTTCAAAACTGAGTGTGCAAGATTTTTGTTAGTCAAGAGTACTAAAGGTTACAGAACCAAGGCGGGTAAATGGAGTTAAGATACAGACCAGCCCTGATCTAATTGAATGGGGGAACAGGCCTGAGGGGCTGAATGGCCTACTCCTGTTCCTAGGTTGCTAACAACAGTGATGACATTTGTAAACTCCTTTTACAGGGTGTTAGAAGGGGAGGATATTCAGACAGGAAACTCAAACCAAACATCACGTCAAGATCTGACAGAGTCACTCGATTCATCAGGGCTGAATATCATCAGCCTTTGAATGTGGAAGGTGAAATGTTTGTCTGTTGTGTCTGTGGGAAAAGATTTCAAACATCAGTGTGACTGGAAAAGCACCGAGACACACACACCCGAGTGAGAGTGTTCCAGTGCACTGACTGTGGAAAGAGCTTTAACCAGTTACACAGCCTGAAAAAACATCGCACCATTCACAGCGGGGAGAAACCGTACACGTGTTCTGTGTGTGGACGAGGCTTCAACTGATCGTCCAACCTGGAGAGACACAAGGATACCCGCACCACGGAGAAACCTTGGAAATGTGGGGACTGTGGGAAGGGATTCAATTCCCCGTCCAAGCTGGAAACCCATCGGCGCAGTCACACCAGGGAGAGGCCGTTCACCTGCTCCGTGTGTGGGATGGGATTTGCTCAGTCATCCCACCTGCTGAGACACCAGCGAGTTCACACTGGGGAGAGGCCGTTCACCTGCTCCGTGTGTGGGAAGGGATTTAATCAGTTATCCATCCTGCTGAAACACCAACTTGTTCACTCTGATAAGAAACCTTTTAAATGTTCTAAGTGTGAGCTGAGCTTTAAAAGCGCAAGTGGTCTGCGGTGTCACCAACACACTCACACCGGAGAGAGGCCATTCACCTGCTCCGAGTGTGGAAAGGGATTCACTAATTCATCCCACCTGCTGATACACCAGCGAGTTCACTCTGATGAGAGACCTTTTAAATGCCCGGACTGCGGGAAATGCTTTAAAATTTCCAGGGAACTGACGTGCCATCAACGTGTTCACACTGATGAGAGGCCGTTCAGGTGCTCTCACTGTGGTTCTGGGTTCAGGCAGTCATTTCACCTCACTGTACATCAGCGCACTCACACTGGAGAGAGGCCGTTCACCTGCTCCGTGTGTGGGAAGGGATTCTCTCAGCCATCCCACCTCACTGAGCACCAACTTGTTCACACTGATGAGAGACCTTTTAAATGTTCTGACTGTGAGAAGAGATTTAAAAGCAAAAGGAAACTGATGCAGCACCAACGCACTCACACTGGGGATTGGTCGTTCACCTGCTCCGTGTGTGGGAAGGGATTCCCTCTGTCATCCCAACTGGTGAGGCACCAGCGAGTTCACACTGGGGAGAGGCCGTTCACCTGCTCCGTGTGTGGGAAGGGATTCACTCAGTCATCCAACCTGCTGAGACACCAGCGAGTTCACACTGGGAAGAGGCCGTTCACCTGCTCCGTGTGTGGGAAGGGCTTCACTCAGTCATCCAACCTGCTGAGACACCAGCGAGTTCACAAGTGACTGCAGGGGTTGGATTCTGCTGTTATTGCTGCTGTTAATCACATCCAGGACTGAACCATGTTCATTCTGACAGTTGGGGTTTGTTTCTGCTGATGTTAAACTCCAGCCCAGTTATTGGGGTTATTAATATTCTGGATATATGTCAAATAAATCAGTTTTGTTTAAAACACATTGCTGTAGATTTTCATCTTTCCCACCTGAGTGTTTAGCATCACCTGGCTGGAGTTCAGAAAGGAGAATCTGGGGGAGGATCGTACGGCGGGAACAGAACTTGAGCCTGGACACAGTCCTTCAGGGCCACACTGAGAGGGGCAAACGGTACTTTGGTCTTTCTCGTCTCTCTTCACTGACAGCAAAGTCCCTGTGTGGGTTAATCTCGAGGCCTGTAAGAAATGTGTCCCAGCCGCTCTCTCCCATGGGTCAGAGCTCCTGGGCACGGAACAGAAGGCTCCTTTACAACTGTGTTTAGAGTCAGGAAGAACAACGGTGAATGCTGGAAACGTGCTGTCAAATCAGAGATTGGTGTCAAACTGCGATCTGTTCCTGACTGAAAGTGAAACAGCAGGGTTAAGTTTCCAGTCTAAAGATGACTGGTAATTATTCTATGTAGATTTAACGTGTTTGTCTGATAGTCCTGCGTCTACCATTTTAAGGCAGGCATTAACCCATTTAAAATACACCCTTTGAAAATAAATTGGTTAAAGTCCACATTAAAATAGCAGAGGGAGGAGTTCACAGGAGCCTGTTAACTGCTGGTACAATTATACAACAGACATTTGATCTCCAGATAAAGAAGGACCTGCAGCGTGTTTCCAGGAATTCCCTGCTTTATTGATGTGTGTGTGTTAGTCACCAGGATAACTAAAAATACACGACCTGGAACATCCACGGGGTGCGATCCCGACAGTTACTCTGGGATCACTCCCGCTGTGGAACTCCACCACTGACCCTGCTGAAGGTTGTCGGCTCAGGGAGTGGGGCCTCCAGGAGTGGACGGTAAGAAAGCTAGGCTTCAGTAACCTGACAAATATATTTTGAGGAACCAGAGGAATCCTTACTAAGGAACCGTGTGGGGATTTACCGGCCAGCGTAGGTCTAAGGATGAATGATATCTGACTCCCCGAACTGTCTCACATTAACGCCATCACAGAAAGGTCCAGTTTCCTCCTGGAGTTTGAGAGAAATCAGGTTTGAAAATGATGCAGAGTTTCAGCCAATGAGGGAGCTCCAGGCTGAGCCCCGCCCACTGGGTGCCGCAAGCCCCGCCCCTCACACACTCCGATTGGTTGGAGGACCCGCCGCCCGCACGGTCTGCCAGTCCCGTCCCGCTCTTCCTATTGGTCCGGAGCTCCCGTCAATCAACCGGGCAGTGTGAGCTGAGCATGCGCGGACCTTGGCAGCAGCCGCTGACACATCAGGTGAGAGAGCTCAGGGAGCGGGTTAATAAACCCCGGGGGGACGCGGTCTGCACACACCCCGAGTGCGGCCCCAGGCCCCATTATTAAAACACTCAACATTATCCGCCCGCCGCTTCCCGGTTTCTCCCGATTCGCTCAGCAAAGCGGCCCCGCGCCAAACTCCGGGACAGACAGGAAGCGTCTGTAAATGGAGGAGAAATGGAGACTGGTCAGGGAGCGTCTGTAAATGGAGGAGAAATGGAGACTGGTCAGGGAGCGTCTGTAAATGAAGGAGAAATGGTGACTGGTCAGGGAGCGTCTGTAAATGAAATAGGAATGGTGACTGGTCAGGGAGCCTCTGTAATTGGAGGTGAAATTGTGACAGGTGAGGGAGTGCCCCTCACCAAAATTGTGAGATATTACAGAAGAAAAACTTATAAGGAAGGACAGTGTATTGGAAAGATGGTTAGAGCCAGAGTCAGCACCTTCTGGGAAGGAGAGAGAGGGGAACCAGTGAGTGAACTGAACCCAGCCAGAGTCAGCACCTTCAGGGAAGGAGAGGGAGGGGAACCAGTGAGTGTAGAACTGAACCCAGCCAGAGTCAGCACCTTCAGGGCAGGAGAGAGAGGGGAACCAGTGAGTGTAGAACTGAACCCAGCCAGAGTCAGCACCTTCAGGGAAGGAGAGGGAGGGAAACCAGTGAATGTAGAACTGAACCCAGCCAGAGTCAGCACCTTCAGGGGAGGAGAGGGAGGGGAACCAGTGAGTGTAGAACTGAACCCAGCCAGAGTCAGCACCTTCAGGGAAGGAGAGGGAGGGAAACCAGTGAATGTAGAACTGAACCCAGCCAGAGTCAGCACCTTCAGGGGAGGAGAGGGAGGGGAACCAGTGAGTGTAGAACTGAACCCAGCCAGAGTCAGCACCTTCAGGGGAGGAGAGGGAGGGGAACCAGTGAGTGTAGAACTGAACCCAGCCAGAGTCAGCACCTTCAGGGGAGGAGAGGGAGGGGAACCAGTGAGTGTAGAACTGAACCCAGCCAGAGTCAGCACCTTCAGGGGAGGAGAGGGAGGGGAACCAGTGAGTGTAGAACTGAACCCAGCCAGAGTCAGCACCTTCAGGGGAGGAGAGGGAGGGGAACCAATGAGTGTAGAACTGAACCCAGCCAGAGTCAGCACCTTCAGGGGAGGAGAGGGAGGGGAACCAGTGAGTGTAGAACTGAACCCAGCTAGAGTCAGCACCTTCAGGGGAGGAGAGGGAGGGGAACCAGTGAGTGTAGAACTGAACCCAGCAGAGTCAGCACCTTCAGGGGAGGAGAGGGAGGGGAACCAGTGAGTGTAGAACTGAACCCAGCTCGAGTCAGCACCTTCAGGGGAGGAGAGGGAGGGGAACCAGTGAGTGCCGAACTGAACCCAGCCAGTGTCAGCACCTTCAGGGGAGGAGAGGGAGGGGAACCAGTGAGTGTGGAACTGAATCCAGCCAGAGTCAGCACCTTCAGGGGAGGAGAGGGAGGGGAACCAGTGAGTGTAGAACTGAACCCAGCCAGAGTCAGCACCTTCAGGGGAGGAGAGGGAGGGGAATCTTTAACCGTTTCCACCGAGTCCGACTCGGGACAAAGGACGGGAGCCAGGCTCCCAGCATACACCGCGGCCCCGGGGAGCATGCGCACTCTCAGCGGGGAAATCAGCGCGTTGGATGGAGCGGTTTCCTAGGCGCGGGGAATTGTGGGTCGTGCGGCCGCCATTAGTCAGCGGCTGTGAGGATGAGTTTTATTGCAGGCTGACGGAAGGTCAGCGCCCTGAACCGTTAACTCTGTTTCTGTCTCCACAGATGCCGCCTGACCTGCTGAGGATTTCCATCATATTCTGTTTATTTCAGATTTCCAGCATCTGCAGTATTTTGTTTTTGTTTTATTGCTCGCGTTTCTCACAGAACCGAGTCTGGAAACACAGACCCGCCAATCCAGAGCCGGGTTGTATCAGGGCGGGCGCTGGATGCGGAAGTCGGTCCCTGGCCGCCTGTGTCGGTCTTTTTGTTGCTTCAGTTTGAGCTGGAGTGGAGATGGAGGAGAAGCTGCTGGGTTTAACCCCCAGTACTTGTGAGACTGTCAAGGGAGGTGGATTCTGGGGGAGATTAGGTTGTTAAACAAACACTGTCCCTGCAATGTAAAAGAGTATTGTTTTAGGAACAAGTATTTCTGTAAAGGCTTTTAATTTATTTTACATATACAGATTTTTTTGAATTCATTCATGGGATGTGGGAGTCACTGGCAAGGCCAGCATATGTTGCCAATCTCCAGTTTCCCGTTGAGAAGGTGATGGTGGGCCTTCTTCACGAACCACTGCAGTCCGTGTGGTGAAGGTACTCCCACAGCGCTGTTAGGTAAGGAAATCCAGGATTTTAACCCAGCGACGATGAAGGAACGGCGATATATGTCCAAGTCAGGATGGTGTGTGACTTGGGGAACTTGGAGGTGATGGTGTTCCCCTGCACCTTGTCCTTCAAGGTGGTGGAGGTTCTGGGTTTGTGAGGTTCTGGTAAAGTTCTGGTTGAGTTGCAGATGAATAAAGTCCCTCTCCTTCACCATTCCCCCTCCCACCTCTCTCTCTCCTCCCATTGAGGCCAGAGTCTTGGGAAGGCCCATACTGGGTGGTGGGTTTCCTTCCCTGAGGGACATTAGTGAACCAGTTGGGTTTTTATGACAATCCGGCAGCTTCATGGTCACTTTTTTCTGCTGCCGTTCCAACAAATGACCAGATTTATTGAGCGAGATTTCACAACCTGCCTTTGTGTTTTTGTGGGTTCTCTCTCACGCTCCCTTTTTCCTGTTTAAATTCATTTTACAGAGTATGAGAAGGGGAGGATTTGTAGACAGGAAGATCAAACCAAACATCACATCAGGATCTGACAGAGTCACTCGATTCATCAGGACCTGAATATTACCGGCCTTTGAACATGGAAGCAAAAAGCACCGTTCACAGTGTGGAGAAACCGTACACGTGTTCTGTGTGTGGACGAGGCTTCAGCCGATCATCTAGCCTGTCGAGACACAAGCACAGTCACACCGGGGAGCAACCCTGGAAATGTGGGGACTGTGGGAAGGGATTCAGTTACCCGTCCGAGCTGGAAACTCATCGGCGCGCTCACACTGGGGAGAGGGCGTTTATTTGCTGCCTATGTGGGAAGGGATTCACTCTCTCCTCCATCCTCCTGAAACATCAGCAAGTTCACACTGACGAGAGACCATTCAGTTGCTCTCATTGCGGAAAGAGGTTCACGCAGTCATCCCACCTCATTGCACACCAGCGAGTTCACACTGGGGAGAGGCCATTTACCTGCTCCGTGTGTGGGAAGGGATTCGCTAATTCATCCAACCTCACTGAACACCAGCGAGTTCACACTGGGGAGAGGCCGTTCAGCTGCTCCGTGTGTGGGAAGGGATTCCCTTGTTCATCCAACCTGCTGAGACACCAGCGAGTTCACACTGGGGAGAGGCCGTTCACCTGCTCAGTGTGTGGGAAAGGACTCACTCGGTCATCCCACCTGCTGAGACACCAGCGAGTTCACACTAGGGAGAGGCCGTTTACCTGCTCCATGTGTGGGAAGGGATTCACTCAGTCATCCAACCTGCTGAGACACCAGGGAGTTCACACTGGGGAGAGGCCGTTCACCTGCTCCGTGTGTGGGAAGGGATTCACTCAGTCATCCAACCTGCTGACACACCAGCAAGTTCACACTGGGGAGAGGCCATTCACCTGCTCCGTGTGTGGGAAGGGATTTACTCGGTCATCCCACCTGCTGACACACCAGCGAGTTCACACTGGGGAGAGGCCGTTCACCTGCTCCGTGTGTGGGAAGGGATTTACTCGGTCATCCCACCTGCTGACACACCAGAGAGTTCACACTGGGGAGAGGCCGTTCACCTGCTCCGTGTGTGGGAATGGATTTACTCGGTCATCCCACCTGTTGACACACCAGCGAGTTCACATATAACTACAGGGGTTGGATTCTGCAGTTGTTGTTGCTGTTAATCATATCCAGGACTGAACCATGTTCATTCTGACAGTTGGGGTTTGTTTCTGCTGGTGTTAATAACCGGTATAACTGGGCTGGAGTTTAAAATTCTCGAAATTCTGGAGCAATCTAGAGTAAAAATACTTACTTGGAGGAAGGCAAATTTCAGTGGGTTGAGAATGGATCTGGCCCGGGTAAATTGGAATCAAAGATTGGCAGGCAAAACTGCATTCGAACAATGGGCTGCCTTTAAAGAGGAGATGGTTCAGGCACAGTTGAGGTACATTCCCACGCGGGGGAAAGGTAGGGCAACTGAAGCCAGAGCTCCCTGGATGACAAAAGAGATAGAGAGTAAGATGAAGCAGAAAAAGAACGTCTATGACAGATGTCAGGTTGAGAATACAAGTGAGAATCCAGCTGAATACAGAAAGTTCAGAGAGGAAGTGAAAAAGAAAATAAGAGGGGCAAAGAGAGAGTATGAGAATAGATAGGCAGCTAACATAAAAGGGAATTCAAAAGTCTTCTATAGACATATAAATAATAAATGGGTAGTAAGAGGAGGGGTGAGGCCGATTAAGGACCACAAAGGGGGTTTTGCTAGTGCTGTTGGGAAGGATTTAAACTAGTTTGTCAGGGGGCTGGGAACCTAAGTGTGGGCCCAGAACAGAGAGAAACAAAGCTGGAAGTGCAAGTTAGAAAAGTAGTCAGCAAAACTAGTAGGGAGCAGAAACAAAGGCCAACAGTAAAGAGGGTCAAAGTGCAGAAAAATATTAAACAGGCAAAGTTGAAGGCACTTTATCTAAATGCACGTAGCATTCGCAACAAGGTGGATGAATTAATGGCACTAATAGTAGTAAATGGGTATGATGTAATTGCCATTACAGAGACATGGTTGCAGGGTAACCAAAGCTGGGAACTGAATGTTCCAGGGTACTCAACATTTAGGAAGGACTGACAAAAAGGAAAAGGAGGTGGGGTAGCGCTGTTAATAAGGGATGAGGTCGGTACGGTAGAGATAAAAGATCTTGGCTTGGCAGATCGTGATGTAGAACTGGAATCAGTTTGGGTGGAGCTAAGAAACAGCAAAGGACGGAAAACATTGGTGGGAGTTGTGTATAGGCCACCAAACAGTAGTGGTAATGTAGGGCACAGTATCAATCAAGAGATTAGAAGTGCATGTAACAAGGGCAATACGGTAATCATGGGGGACTTTAATATACATATTGACTGGGCAAATCAAATTACCACTAATGGTGTGGAGGACGAATTCTTGGAATGCATGCGAGATGGTTTCCTGGATCAGTACGTGGAGGAACCAACCAGGGAACAGGCTATTCTGGATCTGGTACTGTGTAATGAGAAAGGGCTAATCAATAATCTTGTGGTAAAGGGGCCTTTAGGGACAAGTGACCATAATATGATTGAATTTTATATTAAGTTTGAGAGTGATGTAGTCCTATCTGAAACTACGGTCTTCAATCTAAACAGAGGAAACTACAAGGGCATGAGGGACAAGTTGGCCATGGTAGATTGGGAGACTACACTAAAAGGTATGAAGGTGGACATACAATGGCTAACATTCAAGGAAATAAAGCATAATTTGCAACAAACATATATTCCTCTAGGCCATAAAAACCCAAAAGGAAAAGTGATCCAACCATGGCTAACAAAAGAAATAAAAGCTAGTATTAAGTCAAAGGAGGAAGCTTATAAAGTTGCCAGAAAAAGCGGTCAGCCTGAGGATTGGGATCTTTTTAGAAATCAGCAAAGGGGGACCAAGAAATTGATAAAGAAGGGGAAAATGGAATATGAGCACAAACTAGCGAAAAATATAAAAACGGATTGTAAAAGCTTCTATAGGTATGTGAAAAGGAAAAGGCTGGTGAAGGTAAATGTAGATCCTTTACAGTCAGAGACGGGAGAATTTATAATGGGGAATGAGGAAATGGCTGAGAAATTAAATAAATACTTTGTTTCTGTCTTCACGGAGGAAGACACAAAAAACCTCCCAGAAATGCGAGAAAACCAAGGGTGTGGTGAGAATGAGGAACTTAAAGAAATTATTATTAGTAAAAAAACAGTACTAGCAAAATTAATGGGACTAAAAGTCGATAAATCTCAAGGACCGGATGACCTACATCCTAGGGTTTTGAAAGAGGTGGCCATTGGGATAGTGGACGCATTGGTTGTCATCTTCCAAAATTCTATAGATTCTGGAACGATTCCTGCAGATTGGAGGATAGCAAATGTAATCCCGCTATTTAAGAAAGGAGGGAGAGAGAAAACGGGGAACTACAGACCTGTTAGCCTCACATCAGTAGTTGGGAAAATGCTGGAATCTATTATAAAGGATGCAATAACTGGGCACTTAGAAACTAATAGTAAGATTGGGCAGAGTCAACATGGATTTATGAAAGGGAAGTCCTGTTTGACAAACCTATTGGAGTTCTTTGAGGATGTAACTAGTAGAGTAGACAAAGGGGAACCGGTAGATGTGGTGTATTTAGATTTTCAGAAGGCCTTCAATAAGGTCCCACACAAGAGGTTGGTGAACAAAATTAGGACACATGGAATTGGGGGTAATATACTAGCATGGATTGAGAATTGGTTAACAGACAGAAAACAAAGAGTAGGGATAAACGGGTCTTTTTCAGGATGGCAGGCTGTGACTAGTGGGGTACCGCAAGGATCGGTGCTTGGGCCCCAGCTATTCACAATCTATATCAATGATTTGGATGAGGGGACTAAATGTAACATTTCCAAATTTGCTGATGACACAAAGCTAGGTGGCAGTGTCAGTTGCGAAGTAGATGTGAAGAGGCTTCAAGGGGATCTCCACAGGCTCAGTGAGTGGGCAAGAACATGGTAGATGGAATATAATGTGGATAAATGTGAAGTTATCCACTTTGGTAGAAAAAACAGAAAGGCCAAGTATTTCCTAAATGGTGAAAGATTGGGGAATGCAGATGCTCAAAGGGACCTGGGTGTCCTTGTACATGAGTCACTGAAAGTGCTTGTGCTGGTGCAGCAAGCCATTAGGAAGGCAAATGGTATGCTGGCCTTCATTACAAGAGGATTTGAGTACAGGAGTAAAGAAGTCTTACTCCAATTATATAGGGCCTTGGTGAGACCACACCTGGAGTACTGTGTACAATTTTGGTCTCCTTACCTAAGGAAGGATACACTTGCCATAGAGGGAGTGCAATGAAGGTTCACAAGATTGATTCCTGGGATGGCGGGACTGTCGTATGAGAAGAGATTGAGTAAACTAGGCCTGTATTCTCTTGAATTCAGAAGAATGAGAGGGGATCTCATTGAAGCATACAAAATTATTACAGGGCTTGATCGGGTGGATGCTGAGAGGATTTTTCCCTTGGCTGGGGAGTCTAGAACCAGGGGCCACAGCCTCAGGATAAGGGGTGGGCCATTCAGGACTAAGATGAGAAGAAATTTCTTCACACAGAGGGTGGTAAATCTTTAGAATTCTCTACCCCAGAGGGCTGTGGAGGCTCAGTCATTGGGTATATTCAAAACAGAAGTGGATATATTTCTGACTAGTAAGGGCATCAAGGGATATGGCGATAGGACCGGTGAATGGAGTTGAGGCAGAAGATCAGCCATGATCTCATTGAATGGCGGAGCAGGCTCGAAGGGCCGAATGGCCCACTCCTGCCCCTATTTCTTATGAGACCTATGCATGGAGGCAGAGGGCATGGCTGAGGTACTAAATGAGTACTTTGCATCTTCACCAAGAAAGAAGATACTGCCAAAGTCATAGTGAAAGAGGAGGTGGTGGAGATACTGGATGAGATAAGAATTGATAAAGAGGAGATACTAGAAAGGCTGTCTGAACTTAAAGTTGATAAGTCACCAGGACCTGATGGGATGCATCCTCGGATGCTGAGGGAGGTTAAGGATGAAATCACGGAGGTGCGGGCCATAATCTTCCAATCCTCCTTAGATACAGGGGTGGTGCCAGAGGACTGGAGAATTGCAAATGTTACACCCTTGTTCAAAAAAGGATGTAAGGATAAACCCAGCAACTACAGACCAGTCAGTTTAACCTCGGTAGTGGGGAAGCTTTTGGAAACGATAATCAGGGACAAAGTTAACAGTCACTTGGACAAGTGTGGATTAATTAAGGAAAGCCAGCATGGATTTGTTAAAGGCAAATCGTGTTTAACTAACTTGATCGAGTTCTTTGATGAGGTAACAGAGAGGGTTGATGAGAGTAATGTGGTTGATATAGTGTCCATGGATTTCCAAAAGGTGTTTGATAAAGTGCCACATAATAGGCTTGCCAGCAAAGTTGAAGCCCATGGAATAATAGGGACAGTGGCAGGACGGATATGAAATTGGCTAAGTGACAAGAAACAGAGAGTAGTGGTGAACAGTTGTTTTTCGGACTGGAGGAAGGTGTTCCCCAGGGGTCGGTACTAGGATCACTGCTTTTCTTGATATATATTAATGATTTGGACTTGGGTGTACAGGGCACAATTTCAAAATTTGCAGATGACACAAAAATTGGAAGTATAGTGAACAGTGAGGAGGAGAGTGATAGACTTCAGGAAGACAGACAGGCTGGTGAAATGGGCGGACACGTGGCAGATGAAATTTAACGCAGAAAAGTGCGAAGTGATACATTTTGGTAGGAAGAATGAGGAGAGGCAATATAAACTAAAGGGTACAATTCTAAAGTGGGTGCATGAACAGAGAGACCTGGGGGTTTATGTGCACAAATCATTGAAGGTGGCAGGGCAGGTTGAGAAAACGGTTAAAAAAGCATACGGGATCCTGGGCTTTATAAATAGAGGCATAGAGTCCAAAAGCAAGGAGGTTATGATGAAACTTTATAAAACACTGGTTCAGCCTCAACTGGAGTATTGTGTCCAATTCTGGGCACCGCACTTTAGGAAGGATGTGAAGGCCTTAGAGAGGGTGCAGAAAAGATTTACAAGAATGATTCCAGGGATGAGGGACTTCAGTTACGTGGATAGACTGGAGAAGCTGGGGTGTTTCTCCTTAGAGCAGAGAAGGTTGAGAGGAGATTTGATAGAGGTGCTCAAAATCATGAGGGTCTGGACAGAGTAGATAGAGAGAAACTGTTCCCATTGGCGGAAGGGTCGAGAACCAGAGGACACAGATTTAAGGTGATTGACAGAAGAACCAAAGGCGACATGACGAAAAACTTTTTTACGCAGCGAGTGGTTAGGATCTGGAATGCACTGCCTGAAAGGGTGGTGGAGGCAGATTCAATCACAGCTTTCAAAAGGGAATTGGATAAGTACCTGAAGGAAAAAGAATTGCAGGGCTACGGGGAAAGGGCGGGGGAGTGGGACTAGCTGAAGTGGTCTTGCAGAGAGCCGGCACGGGCTCGACAGGCCGAATGGCCTCCTTCTGTCCTGTAACCATTCTATGATTCTATATATGTCAAATAAATCAGCTTTGTTTCAAACACAGTGTGTTGAGTCCTTGACGTCTCCAAGATAAGAGAAGACTAATTGATGTCCTGTTACCGACTGCTCCATTTTTGGGCCTTTTCTCCTCTCTAATTCTAGATTATTTCAGTTCTCATACCTTCGGTTACTCTCATGGACAAGTCCCAGCTCCCCATACCTTCCAGAGTGCCTCTCCTAGCCTTGGTATTCAGGGAAGGTCTCGGTAACACGCCCGGGATCACTAAACACAAAACCCAGTCTGTTAATCACTTTCAGCTACTGGACTTAGCGTGTGCCCCACAGCATCTCTCACCTTCGATGTGTGAATAGAGCATCACGCCTGCAAACTGCGTTTTAAATTTCAATCCACTCAGAAAATGTATTTAACAAAATACGAACAACTAAACACGTCATGGCCTAATAATCCAGCTCTATGTTCACAGGAGGAAGCCTGTTATCGAACTCCTTGAGTGGGCAAAATAATGAAAAATCCCAAATGTAAGAGCCTCTCGAATGCTTTGTAAATACCTTTCAAATCCTGAACGGTTCCTGCCTTATTCTAGAATTCCCCATCCCTGTGGGAGTCGATATTGGTCAAAAACTGCTAATTGGAAATTTTTAACCGATTTTTCAGCTGTTTCAAGCTGACCAGGTCCTTCACTCAGAGAATCTCCAAGGAGACTCTTTCATTTAAACACAGCTCTCCCCTCTTTTATATCCGGGATTAGATTACTGGGAATTTGAATACCTGACCACTCAAATTTAAAAGGGTCCGTCAGTGATACACAGACTGAACCAATCACACAGCTCTGGGTCAGTTTGAATGATTCCTCTCTCCAGCCTGTAACCGATGAAACTTGTAACACTGAGGCTGAAATTCCACTGTCGTGCGCCGGGGGTGCAGGCAGTGCTGGGCACAGAGGGAGCAGCAAACCGGGTTCAGAGAGGGCACAGTGGGCCGGCCCTTGACCTGGGTTTTCCGATGAGCTTGTCCTGGGGCCCAGTGGGCTCTCACTGCTCCGGGGTATTTCCGGGCATGTCCTCACTGCCCCTGGAATTCCCACACATTGCCCCCTGGGTGTGAGGCCAGCGCTCTGTGCCTTTAAACACTGGAGTGAAGCCGAGTCCTGCAGGCACACAGTCACCAGGAGGAGTTTCTAACTGTCCGGACCGACCTTTTGGGGAGATTATCCCACTTTTGGGCCGGTTGTGATTTCTTCCCATTGTCCCGTTGCTTGTTCCCTTGGATTGGATCTTTATTTGTTCCCTTTGGTTTGGTTCAGTTTCACTGCTGGACCCACCACTCAAAGCACTTTGTCTGATCTGCCCCCGGGAATGAGCAGACTCCTCCCTCACCTCCCACACTGCACCATCTCTCCTCCTCTTTCCCCCTTGGTTGTGTTCCACACTCTGGGCCTTGGGCCTTCCCGGGGATTCTCAGTATGAACAGGTGGGATGTGTTTGGAGACAGGGTGTCTCCGCTCTCCACCTTTAAAGGGACAAGGAGACGACCAGCTGGGCTGAATGGCCCTGCTTTATGACATCACTGCAGCGCCTAGCAACCAACCTCCCTGAGCCCTGCTCATTATGGGCTGGGTTTAGCTCAGTGCTGTTACAGGAAGGGAAACAGGAGCAGGATTCGCCCCGTGTGGAGCCCAGGATTAATGGGGAGAGGTACAGGATCAATTTATACCTTATTGAGTGAGAAATGTCATTGCCCCGGACACTCCCTGTCCCTCGGTATCTGTGTCGGGGAGCGGCTGATGGGTTTACTCTGTATCTAACCCGTGCTGTACCCGACTGGAGAGTGTTTGATGCTGACACTAGGGGCTCAGCTCCACGAGCACAACATTTAACCCAAAGATGATCTGATAAACCCATCAGCTTCTCCCCTGGACACAGGTCCTGAAGGACAGGGGAGTGTCTCTGATATTTTGGTCGGTGTCGTTGATCAAGTTTAAACATCTCGCTCACATCTCCTCTCACCCTGCTTTGTTCTAATGAGAAGTGCCCCAGTTTCTCTCATCTCTCCTCCTGGGAAAGAGAAGTTCGCCTCAGTTAGAAACTCAAACAGGCGCTTCACTGCAGACAGGTCATCATGAGGAAACATTTCTTTACCCAGCGAGTTATTATGATCTGAAATGCACTGCCTGAAAGGGTGGAGGAAGCAGATTCAAGAGTAACTTTCAAAAGAGAATTGGATAAATATTTGAAGGGAAAACATTTACCGGGATATGGGGAAAGAGCAAGGGAGTGGGACTAATTGGATAGCTCTCCCAAAGAGCTGGCACAAGCATGATGGGCCGAATGGCCACCTTTTGTGCTGTATCATTCTCTGATAACTAAAGCCTCTCATCTGTGGTATAACCTCAGTGAATTTATTCTGCAGCCTCTCTGTGACCCCGACATCCTTCCTAGTGTAAGATTCCCAAAACTTATTCTAACTGCAGCCGAACCGATGGTTTTGTTTTCTACGCCCCATTTATAAAAAACCTTGGGTAACATTTTTAAACCACTTTATAAACTTATCCTCCAACTTTTAAAGATTTGTGTATCTGATCTCCCTGTAGATTTTAGAGATATTAACATAACATGGCTGGAATACATTGAGATCAAATGTCTGATATAATGTGTATTATGGGAAAGAGAAGTTTAGTCTGAGTTAGAAACTCAAACAGGCGTTTCACTGCAGACAGGTCACCATGGCAACACTGATAAGACATTCCATTCACTGAATCGACTGGTTGGAATCTGTAATCAGATCAGGGGAAAGAACAGGGTTTGTCTGTTACTAACCACAATATAAGCTTAAACCAGAGAGAGTAATAGAATAGATATTATAATGCGTGATGTTTATACCTATAATTGTGAAACTATAAGAAATAACAAAATTATCAGCAGGAGGGTAGTTTAGTGATAATGAGAACAGTACTGAGGAAAAGTAACTGCTGGGAACAACTGTACAGGGCGTTAGTGAGACCACACCTGGAGTACTGCGTACAGTTTTGCTCTCCTTATTTAAGGAATGATATACTTGCATTGGATGCAGTTCAGAGAAGCTTCACTAGGTTGATTCCTGGGATGAAGGGGTTGACTTATGAGGAAAGGTTGAGCAGGTTGGGCCTATACTCATTGGAGTTTAGAAGAATGAGGTGATCTTATTGAAACATATAAGATTCTGAGGGGGCTCGACAGGGTAGATGCTGAGAGGATGTTTCCCCTCGTGGGGGAATCTAGAACTAGGGGGCATAGTTTCAGAATAAGGGGTCACCCATTTAAAACGGAGATGAGGAGGAATTTCTTCTCTGAGAGTCGTGAATCTTTGGAATTCTCTACCCTAGAGAGCTGTGGAGGCTGAGACATTGAATATAGTCAAGGTGGAGATAGAAAGATTTTTGAAAAACAGGGGAATCAAGGGTTATGGGGAGCGGGCAGAGAAGTGGAGTTGAGGCCAAGATCAGATCAGCCATGATCTTATTGAATGGCGGAGCAGGCTCGAGGGGCCGAATGGCCGACTCCTGCTCCTATTTCTTATGTACCAGGGAAAGTGTCCTTGTAAATCACAGATCAGGGAATTTCCAGCTGTTTTTTCCTCGATTCCTGCCAAAACCCAGCAGAGAAGAACATAAGAAATAAGAGCAGGAGTGGGCCATCGGGCCCCTCGAGCCTGCTCCACCATTCAATAAGATCATGGCTGATCATCGACCTCAACTCCACTTTCCCACCCAATCTCTATATCCCATGATTCCCCATGAGTCCAAAAATCTATCGATCTCAGCCTTGAATATACTCAAAGATTCAGCATTCACAGCCCTCTGGGGCAGAGAATTCCAAAGATTCACAATCCTCAGTGAAGAAATTCCTCCTCATCTCAGTCTTAAATGGCCTACCCTTTATCCTGAGACTATGCCCCCTCGTTCTAGACACTCCAGCCAGGGGAAACAACATCTCAGCATCTACCCTGTCAATCCCCTTCAGAATCTTGTATGTTTCAATGAGATCACCTCTCATTCTTCTAAACTCCAGAGAGTATAGGCCCATTCTGCACAATCTCTTATCACAGGACAGCCCTTTCATCCCAGGAATCAATCTAGTGAACCTTCGTTGCACTACCTCCAAGGCAAGTATATCCTTCCTTAGAGAAGGAGACCAAAACTGTGCACAGTACTCCAGGTGTGATCTCACCAAGGCCCTGTACAATTGTAGCAAGACTTCCTTACTCTTATACTCCAACCCCCTTGCAATAAAGGCCAACATGTCATTTGCCTTCTTATTGCTTGCTGTACCTGCATGCTAGCTTTCTGTGTTTCTTGCACGAGGACACCCAAATCTCTCTGAACACCAACATTTGAAAGTTTCTCACCATTTAAAAAAATTTCAGTTTTTCTATTCTTCCTACCAAAGTGAATAACCTTACATTTCCCTACATTACACTCCATCTGCCACCTTACTGCCCACTCACTTAATCTATCTATATCTCTTTGCAGACTCTGTGTTCTCCTCACTTACTGTCCCACCTAGCTTTGTATCATCAGCAAACTTGGATACATTACACTCGGTCCCTTCATCTAGGTCATTAATATAGATTGTAAATAACTGCCCCCAGCACTGATCCTTGCGGCACCCCACTAGTTACAGCCTGCCAACCTGAAAAAGATCAGTTTATCCCTACTCTCTGTTTTCTGTCCGTTAACCAATCCTCCATCCATGCTACTATATTACACCCAACCCCGTGAGCCCTAATCTTGTGTAATAACCTTTTACGTGGCACCTTATCGAATGCCTTTTGGAAATCCAAATATACTACATCCACTGGTTCCCCTTTATCTACCCTGCTAGTTACATTCTCAAAAAACTCATAAATTTGTCAAACACGATTTCCCTTTCACAAAACCATGTTGACTCTGCCTAATCATGTTATGATTTTCTAAGTGCCCTGATACCACTTCCTTAACAATGGATTCCAGCATTTTCCCGACGACTGATGTCAGGCTAACTGGCCTGCAGTTCCCTGTTTTTTTTCTCCCTCTTTTCTTGAATAGTGGTGTTACATTTATGACCTTCCAGTCCGCTGGGACCATTCCAGAATCTAGGGAATTTTGGTAGATCAAAACCAATGCATCCACTATCTCTTCAGCCACCTCTTTTAGAACCCTAGGATGTAGGCCGTCAGATCCAGGGGATTTGTCGGCTTTTAGTCCCATTAGTTTCTCTAGTACTTTTTGTCAACTTATATTAATTACGTTAAGTTCCCCACCCTCATTAGACCCTTGGTTCCCCACCATTTTCGGTATGCTTTTTGTGTCTTCTACTGTGAAGACAGATACAAAATATTTGTTTAACATTTCTGCTATGATCACTCGGCCCCAGAGGATCCTTTACTATGAGATTGTTAATTAACCCTGTCTCATTACACAATACAAGATCTAAAATAGCCTGTTCCCTGGTTGGTTCCATGACATATTGTTCTCGGAAACTGTCCCGAATGCATTCCATGAACTTGTCCTCCAGACTACCTTTGCCAATTTGATTTATCCAGTCTATATGAAGATTAAAGTCCCCCAACCTTGTACATCCTCTTCATCTATTTTTATCCTATGCAATATTGTTATTGCCTCCTCCTTTACTGCTACATTGGCAGCATCCTCTTCTCTGGTGAAGACTGAAGTAAAGTACTCATTTAGTATCTCAGCCATTGCCCTCTGCCTCCACAAGATGATGTTTTTGGTCCCGAATCGGCCCCAGCCTTCCTTTGACTACCCTTTTACTATTTATGTGTTTATAAAAGACTTTTGGGTTCCCTTTTATGTTAGCCGCTAATCTATTCTCATACTCTCTCTTTGCCCCTCTTATTCCCTTTTTATATCTCCTCTGTACTTTCTATATTCAGCTTGGTTTTCTACTATCTTATTAACCTTAGAATTGTCATAAGCCTCCTTTTTCATTCTTATTTTAACCTCTATATCTTTAGTCATCCAGGGAGCTCCAGCTTTGGATGCCCTTCCTTTCCCCCTCATGGCAATGTGTCTACTCTGTACACAAACCATCTCCTCTTTGAAGCCCTCCCATTGTTCAATTACTGTTTTGCCAACCAACTTTTGATTCCAATCCACCTGGGCCAGATCCCTTTTCAACTCACTGAAGTTAGCCCTCCTCCAGTTAAATATTTTTACACTTGTCCTTTTCCATAACTATTTTTAAGCTGACGATATTCTGATCACTGTTCCCCAAATGCTCTTCCACTGAAACATGCTCCACTTGCTCCACTTCATTCCCCAGAACTAGATCCAGCACTGCTTCCTTCCTCGTTGGGCTGGAAACAGTGTTCAAGAAAATTCTCTTGTACGCATTTCAGGAATTCCTCCCCCTCTTCGCCCTTTAGACTGTTGCTATCCCAGTCTATATTAGGATAATTGAAGTCTCCCATTATCACTACTCTGTAGTTCGTGTATCTTTCTGTAATTTGCCTGCAAATTTGCTCCATTATCTCCTTCCCATTATTTGGTGGCCTATAGTATACACCCTGTAGCATAATAGCTCATCTACTGTTCCATAAATCTAACCAAATAGATTCTGTCATCACCCCCTCAACTACATCATCCCTCTCCAGTGCTACAATAGTTTCATTGATCAGTATTGCCACCTCCTCCTTTTTTCCCCCTTCCCTCTCTTTCCTGAATACCTTGTAGCCAGAAATATTAAGTTCCCAATCCTCCCCTTCTTTGAGCCAGGTCTCTGTTATTCCCACTATATCATTGTCCCATGTGGTGACTTGTGCCTGTGGCTCACCAACCTTATTTCTCACGCTCCGTGCATTTACGCACATGCACTCCAAACCCATCTTAGACTGCTTCGCATTTGCCCCCCGTCTGATCCCTCCCATTTCTGAACTATTGTTTAATCTAGTGCTATTTGCCTCTCCAAGTCCTCTGTGCACCTTGTTTCTCCTCTCTAATGTTTCATCCTGGAGCACACCTCCTGCCAAATTAGTTTAAACCCTCCCCCACAGCACCAGTTAACCTTCCCGTGAGGATGTTGGTCCCAGCTCTGTTGAGGTGCAACCCATCCACCTTGGACAGGTCCCTCCTGCCCCAGAACTGGTCCCAATGCCCCAGGAATCTGAAGTCCTCCTTCCTGCTTCATTTCTCCAGCCACGCATTAACCTGTCTTATCCGACTATTCCTATACTCACTAGTGCATGGCACTGGGAGTAATCCAGAGATTGCTACCTTTCAGGTCCTGCTCTTTAATTTCCTCCAGAGTTCCTGAAACACTGACTGCAGGACCGCAACTCTTTTCTTTTCTGTGTCATTGGTTCCTATATGGACTACGACTTCGAGCTGTTCAACTCCCCCCCCCATAAAATGTTCTGCACCCTCTCGTGATGTCCTTTACCCTGGCACCAGGGAGACAACACACCGGGCAGGACTCACATCCGGGGTTGCAGAAACACCTGTCTATCCCCCTGACTATCGAATCCCCTATGACCACTGCATTTCTACACTTTGCTGTGCCCCCCTGTGCAGTCATTTGCCCCACAGTGCAGTGGATGCTCTCCAGACTGCACTCCCCCGAGGTTTGCGAGTGCCACATTCCCGGAGGATTCCTGCACTGCCTGCCTCTTCCTACCCTGCCGGACGGCCACCCAGTTACAATTCCCATGAACTCTCCGTAGCTGCGGGGTGACCACCTCCTGCAACGTGCGCTCCAGGAAATTCTCAGCCTCCCGTCTGCCCTGCAGTGACTCCAGCCGCTCCTCAAGCTCAGAAACCCTGAGCTCGAGTTCCAGCCACTGGAGGCACTTCCTGCACCCGCGGTTATCCGGGACACGTGAAGCGTCCTGAAGTTCCCACATGGCACAGGAATTGCAGCAATCGGTCCATCATTTCGCTTAAAAGTCTATCTACTTAAGCTACAGATATGATGTTGGGTTAGTCTCCCCTTATCCCTACCATTCAATCAGTGACTGGCCCTTTGCCAGGCCCGCTGACTGTGGCCCCTCTCCCAGATTCCAGCCCCAGCTCTGTGCTGACTGAGCTGCTCTCACCTGGGGACAGCGCGTCACAATCGGCCCCAGCGCACCTGAGCTGCTCACCAGGTCCCGCCCCCTTGCTGCGCCGCCATTGGTTGGAGGACCCGCCGCCCGCTCGGTCCTCCAGCCCCGCCCCGCTCTTCCTATTGGTCCGAGCTCCCGTCAATCAGGTAGAGCCCCGGGATCACGTGCTCCAGTTCACTCCGTCCCCTCGCCACCCCGAGTGATGGATGCGGCTGAATCCGCTCCATTCGGTGTCCGGGGAGCTCCCGCCCGACTCTCGGGTTTGTATTTTACTTTATTTTCTCTCTCTCTCCGTCCCCACTCCCCGCCTAACCGCAAGCTAACTCGGTGCAGCAAACTCACTTTCCGTCGGTGACTCGGCCTCAACGGCCGCCCGTTCACCTTACCCAGGAGCCCCCGCGCGGTTGCCCCGGTGACCCCAGCGCGCAGGCGCAGCAGCGGCCGGATTGTTGGCCTGAGTTCTGCCTCCTGAGCATGCGCGGCGCCCAGCCGGTGACCTCATCAGAACAAAAGGACCTGGAGCAGGAGTGGGCCATTCGGGCCCTCGAGCCTGCTCCAACATTCAATAAGATCATGGCTCATCTTCCTCATCTCCACTTTCCTGCACTATCCCCACATCCCTTGGTTCCCTTAATATTCAACAATCTATCGATCTCTGTCTTGAATATACTCAATGACTGAGTCTCCACAGCCCCCTGGGGTAGAGAATTCTAAAGATTCACCACCTCCTGAGTGAAGAAATTTCTCCTCATCTCAGTCCTAAATGGCCGACCCCTTATCCTGAGACTGTGACCCCCTGGTTCTAGACTCCCCAGCCAGGGGAAACATCCTCCCTGCATCTACCCTGTCAAGCCCTGTAAGAATTTTGTATGTTTCAAAGAGATCAATTCTCTTTTTTTAAAACTCTAGTGAATACAGGCCTAGTCTACTCAATCTCTCCTCATAAGACAATCCCCCCATCCCAGGAACCAGTCTGGTGAACCTTCGTTGCACTCCCTCTCTGGCAAGTATATCCTTCCTTAGGTAAGGAGACCAAAACTGTACACAATACTCCAGGTGTGGTCTCACCAGGGCCCTATATAATTGCAGTAAGACGTCTTTACTCTTATACTCAAATCCTCTTGTAATAAAGGCCAACATATCATTTGCTCTCCTAATTGCTTGCTGTACCTGCATGTTAACTTTCAGTGATTCCTGTACAACGACACCCAGGTCCCTCTGAACACCAACATTTCCCAATCTTTCACCATTTAAAAAATAGTCTGCTTTTCTATTTTTCTGACCAAGGTGGATAACTTCACATTTCTCCACATTATATTCCATTTGTCTTGTTCTTGCCCCACTCACTTAGCCTGTCTATTTCCCCTTGAAGCCTCTTTGCATCCTCCTCATAACTTACAGTCCCACCCAGCTTTGTATCATCAGCAAACTTGGATATATTGGGCCGTATTTTGCGACCCCTACGGGTGCGTACGAGGTGCGCATGTGCCCGGAGGGGCTGCACACGTGCCGGGTTTAGGCATGCGTAGCACATGCACTAAAACCCGGCACTTGCGATCTGTCAAGAATTCTCTTGACAGATCCGCCACATCCCCAGGAAAAGGGCGCTATTGGCCCAACCTCCGCCCGCTGAAAGGCCGTGGAATTCTTACGCCTGGTTTACCAGCATAAGAGTTTAAAAAATAGAAAAATAAAATTTTATCACTCATTTATACATTAAAAACCCTGTCCAATAAGGGAAGTTTATTTTTAGCCCCATTGAAACATATACATTTTTTTCCAAAAAATTAAATTTTTGTTTAAAATATTTAATTAAATGCCATTTTAATTAATTTTATATATGTAATGTTTATTTTAAATTTATTTCACGTGTTCGGGTGATTTTTTAGTCATTCCCACTCATACGTATGACAGTTCTGTACAAATCATTGATGTAGATTGTGAATAGCTGAGGCCCAAGCACTGAACCTTGCAGTACCCCACTAGTTACAGCCTGTCAACCCGAAAATGACCCGTTTATTCCTACTCTCTGTTTTCTGTCCGTTAACCAATCCTCAATCCATGCTAGTATATTACCCCCAATCCCATGAACCCTAATTTTGTTTAATAACCTCTTGTGTGGGACTTTATCAAAGGCCTTCTGAAAATCCAAATACACCACATCCACTGGTTCCCCCTTATCTATTCTACTAGTTAGAACCTCAAAAAACTCTCAACAGATTTGTCAAACATGATTTCCCTTTCATAAATCCGTGTTGACTCTGCCCAATCCTATTATTATTTTCTAGTGCCCTGTTACCAGGTCCTTAATAATAGATTCTAGCATTTTCCCTACTACTGATGTCAGGCTAACTGGTCTGTAGTTCCCCGGTTTCTCTCTCCCTCCTTTCTTAAATAGTGGGGTTACATTTGCCACCTTCCAATCCGTGGGAACCGTTCTAGAATCAATGGCATTTTGGAGGATGAGAACCAATGCATCCACTATCTCTATAGCCACCTCTTTCAAAACCGTAGGATGTAGGCCATCAGGTCCAGGGGATTTATCGGCTTTCAGTCCCATTAATTTCTCCAGTACTATTTTTTTTACTAATACTAATTTCTTTCAGTTCCTCATTCTCACCAGACCCGTGGCTCTCCAGTATTTCCGGGAGGTTTTTTGCATCTTCTTCCGTGAAGACAGACACAAAGTAGTTGTTTAATTTCTCTGCCATTTCCTTATTCCCCATTATAATTTCTCCAATCTCAGCCTGTAAGGGACCCACATTTACTTTCGCTAATCTTTTCCTGTTTACATACCTAGAGAAGCTTTTACAGTCTGTTTTTATGTCTCTCGCTAGTTTACTCTCATTCTATTTACTCTTTCTTTATTAATTTCTTGGTCCTCCTTTACTGAATTCTAAAATCCTCCCAATCCTCAGGCTTACTGCTCTTTTTGGCAATATTATAAGCCTCTTCCTTTGATCTAATACTATCTTTAACTTCTCTTGTTAGCCACGATTGGACCACTTTTCCTGTGGGGCTTTTGTGCCTTAAAGGAATGTATATTTGTTGTAAATTATATATTACTTCTTTAAATGCTAGCCATTGCTTTTTTTAAATTTGTTCATGGGATGTGGGCGTTGCTGGCAAGGCCAGCATTTATTGCCCATCCCTAATTGCCCTTGAGAAGGTGGTGGTGAGCCGCTGCCTTGAACCGCTGCAGTCCGTGTGGTGAAGGTACTCCCACAGTGCTGTTAGGGAGGGAGTTCCAGGATTTTGACCCAGCGACGATGAAGGAACGGCGATATATTTCCAAGTCAGAGTGGTGTGTGAATTGGAGGAGAACTTGGAGGTGGTGGTGTTCCCCTGCGCCTGCTGCCCTTGTCCTACTCGGTGCTAGAGGTTTGGGAGGTGCTGCCGAAGAAGCTTGGCGAGTTGCTGCAGTTCATCTTGTAGATGGTACACACTGCAGCCACGGTACGCCGGTGGTGGAGGGAGTGAATGTTTAAGGTGGTGGATGGGGTGCCAATCAAGCGGGCTGCTTTGTCCTGGATGGTGTCGAGCTTCTTGAGTGTTGTTGGAGCTGCACTCATCCAGGCAAGTGGAGAGTATTCCATCGCACTCCTGACTTGTGCCTTGTAGATGGGGGAAAGGCTTTGGGGAGTCAGGAGGTGAGACACTCGCCGCAGAATACCCAGTCTCTGACTCGCTATTGTTGCCACAGTCTTTATGTGGCTGGTCCAGTTAAGTTTCTGGTCAATGGTAACCCCCAGGATATTGATGGTGGGGGATTCGGCGATGGTAATGCCATTGAATGTCAAGGGTCAGTGGTTAGACGCTCGTTTGTTGGAGATAGTCATTGCCTGGCACTTGTGTGGCGCGAATGTTACCTGCCACTTATCAGCCCAAGCCTGAATGTCGTCCAGGTCTTGCTGCATGCAGGCACCATAGAATCATAGAAGATAGGAGCAGGCCATTCGGCCCCTCTAGCCTGCTCCGCCATTCAGTGCGATCATGGCTGATCATCCAAATTCAGTACCCTGTCCCTGCTTTCTCCCCATATCCCTTGATCCCTTTAGCCTTAAGAAATATATCCAACTCCTTCTTGAATCTATTTAATGAATTGGCCTCTACTGCCTTCTGTGGTAGAGAATTCCACAGGTTCACCACTCTCTGGGTGAAGAAATTCCTCCTCATTTCTGTCCTAAATGGCTTACCCCTTATCCTTAGACTGTGACCCCTGGTTCTGGACTCCCCGACCATCGGGAACATCCTTCCTGCATCTAGTTTGTCCTGTCCTGTCAGAATTTTATAAGTTTCAATGAGATCCCCTCTCATTCTTCTAAACTCCAGCGAGTATAAGTCCAATCGACCCAATCTCTCTTCATACGTCATTCCTGCCATCCCAGGTATCAGCCTTGTGAATCTTCGCTGAACTCCTTCCATGGCAAGAACATCCTTCCTCAGATAAGGCGACCAAAACTGCACACACTACTCAAGGTGTAGTCTCACTAAGGCCCTGTACAACTGCAGCAAGACATCCTTGTTCCTGTACTCAAACCCTCTCGCTATGAAGGCCAACATACCATTTGCCTTCTTAACCGCCTGCTGCACCTGCATGCTTACCTTCAGCGACTGGTGCACAAGGGCACCCAGGTCTCGTTGCACTTCCCCTTCTCTCAATCTATTGCCATTCAGATAATAATCTGCCTTTCTGTTTTTGACACCAAAGTGGATAACCTCGCATTTATCCACGTTATATTGCATCTGCCACGCTTCTGCCCAATCACCCAACCTGTCCAAATCATCCTGGAGTTTCTCGGCATCCTCCTCGGAGCACACACGCCCACCCAGTTTTGTGTCGTCTGCAAACTTGGAGATATTACATCTAGTTCCCTTGTCTAGATCATTAATATATATTGTGAATAGCTGGGGTCCAAGGACCGATCCCTGCGGTACCCCACTAGTCACTGCCTGCCACTCGGAAAAAGACCCGTTTATTGCAACTCTTTGCTTTCTGTTTGCCAACCAGTTCTCTATCCAAGTCAGTACCTTACCCCCACTCCCATGTGCCTTAACTTTACGCGCTAATCTCTTATGCGGGACCTTATCAAAAGCCTTTTGGAAGTCCAAATACACCACATCCACTGGTTCTCCCTTATCTATTTTACCAGTTACATCCTCAAAAAATTCCAGTAGATTAGTCAAGCATGATTTACCTTTTGTAAATCCATGTTGACTTTGTCCAATCCTGTCACTGTTTTCCAAGTGCTCAGCTATTATATCTTTTATAATGGACTCTAGCATTTTCCCCACTACCGATGTCAGGCTTACCGGTCTGTAATTCCCGTTTTCTCTCTACCACCCTTTTGAATAGTGGGGTAACATTAGCTACCCTCCAATCCATGGGTACTGTTCCAGATTCCATCGAATGTTGGAAGATGATCAGCAATGCATCTACTATTTCTAGGGCCACTTCCTTAATTACCCTAGGATGTAGATTATCAGGCCCTGGGGATTTATCGGCCTTCAATTTCCCTAACACCATTTCCCTACAAATACTGATTTCTTTCAGTTCCTCCCTTTCATCAGACCCTATGTTCCCCGACATCTCTGGGAGGTTATTTGTGTCCTCCTTTGTGAAGACAGAACCAAAATATGTATTTAATTGGTCTGACATTTCTTTGTTCCCCATTATAAGTTCCCCTGATTCTGACTGCAAGGGACCTATGCTTGATTTCACTAATCTTTTTCTCTTCACATATCTATAAAAGCTTTTACAGTCAGTTTTTATGTTCCCTGCAAGCTTACTCTCGTATTCTATTTTCCCCTTCTTAATTAATCCCTTTGTCCTCCTTTGTTGAATCTTAAACTGCTCCCAATCCACAGGGTTACTGCTTTTTCTGGCCAATTTATATGCCCTCTCCTTGGATCTTATGCTATCCCTAATTTCCCTTGTTAGCCACGGTTGAGTCACCCTTTTTGTTTTATTCTTATGCCAAACTGGGATGAACAAATTCTGTAGTTCGTCCATGCTGTCTTTGAATGTTTGCCATTGCCTATCCACCGTCAACCCTTTGAGTGACATTCCCCAATCAATCCTACCCAACTCGCACCTCATACCATCGTAGTTTCCTTTATTTAAATTCAGGACCCTAGTCTCTGAGTCAACTACTTCACTCTCCATCCTAATGAAGAATTCTATCATATTATGATCGCTCCGACCCAAGGGGCCTCGCACAACAAGATTGCTAATTAATCCTTTCTCATTGCATAATACCCAGTCTAAGATGGCCTGATCTCTGGTTGGTTCCTTGACATATTGGTCCAGGAAACCATCCCGTAAACACTCCAGGAATTCCTCCTCCATAGTATTGTTACTAATTTGGTTAGCCCAATCTATATGTAGATTAAAGTCACCATGATGACTGCTGTGCCCTTATTGCACGCTTCCCAAATTTCCCTTTTAATGCCATCCCCAACATCCGTATTACTGTTTGGGGGTCTATATATCACTCCCACTAACGTTTTCTGCCCCTTGTTATTTCTCAGTTTAACCCATACAGATTCCACATCATCAGAGCTAATATCCTTCCTTTCAATTGTGTTAATCCCCTCTTTAACCAGCAATGCTACACCACCTACCTTTCCTTTTTGCCTATCTTTCCTGAATATTGAGTACCCCTAGATGTTGAGTTCCCAGCCTTGGCCACCCTGGAGCCATGTTTCGGTAATCCCAATCAAATCATATTCATTTACCTCTATTTGCGCAGCTAATTCATCTACCTTGTTCCGAATGCTCCTTGCATTAAGACACAAAGCCTTCAGGCTTGTTTTTTAACACTCTTAGACCTATTAGAATTAGTATTTACTGTGGCCATGTTTGATTTAAACCATTGTTTTCTCTGACTGCCACTTTTGTTTTTCTCCTTCCTATCTTTTGCTTTTATCCTTGTTTCCCTTTCCTCTGTCTCCCTGCTCAGGTTCCCAACCCCCTGCCACTTTAGTTTAAACCCTCCCCCAGAGCACTAGCAAACACTCCCCCGAGGACATCGGTCCCGGCCCTGCCCAGGTGTAGACCGTCCGGTTTGTACTGGTCCCACCTCCCCCAGAACCGGTTCCAATGCCCCAGGAATTTGAATCCCTCCCCCTTGCACCATTCCTCTAGCCACGTATTCATTTGAAATATCCTTCTATTTCTACTCTGACTCGCACGTGGCACTGGTAGCAATCCTGAGATTACTACCTTTGAGGTCCTATTTTTTAATTTACCTCCTAACTCCCTATATTCTGCTTTTAGGACCTCATCCCGTTTTATTACCTATATCGTTGGTACCTATATGCACCATGACAACTGGCTGTTCACCCTCCCCTTCCAAATGCTCTGTAGCCGCTCTGAGACATCCTTGACCCTTGCACCAGGGAGGCAACATACCATCCTGGAGTCTCGTTTGCGGCCGCAGAAACGCCTATCTATTCCCCTTACAATAGAATCCCCTATCACTATAGCTCTCCCACTCTTTTTCCTCCCATCCTGTGCAGCAGAACCACCTACGGTGCTAGGAAGTTGGCTGCTGCTGTCTTCCCCTGATAAGCCATCTCCCTCAACAATATCCAAAGCGGTATATCTGTTTGAGAGGGGGATGGCCACAGGGGACCCCTGCACTACCTGCCTGCGCCTATTACTCTGCCTGGTGGTCACCCATTCCCTTCCTGCCTGTACACCCTTTACCTGCGGTGTGACCGACTCCCTAAACATGCTATCCACGATGTCCTCAGCATCGCGAATGCTCCAGTATGCATCCATCCGCAGCTCCAGCGCGCAATGCGGTCTGTCAGTAGCTGCAGCTGGATACACCTCCCGCACACATGGTTGTCAGGGACACAGGAAGTGTCCCTGATTTCCCACATAGTGCAGGAAGAGCATGTCACAGCACCAAGCTGTCCTGCCAAGACTTACCCTTTAATTAGAATTAAATTAAAATTAAATGGATCCCACCAATTACACTGGAATTAAGTGATATACTCAAGGGCCCTTGCTTAACAGTAGTCCCCACGACACAAAGAGACCGTAGAAACCACAAAATTTAAGTTTAGAAAAATTAAGAAAACACTCACCAACCAATCACTTACCTGCTTTTTGGTGACGTCACACTACGAATACTTTTTGCTTCCCTCTCCCGGAACCTGGATTTGTAAACCGCCTCGGGGCTCACCTTAAGTACCGCCCCCCGCCTCGGGGCTCACCTTAAGTACCGCCCCTCGCCCCTCGGGGCTCACCTTAAGTACCGCCCACGCCCCCTCGGGGCTCACCTTAAGTACCGCCCCTCGCCCCCTCGGGGCTCACCTTAAGTACCGCCCTCGCCCCTCGGGGCTCACCTTAAGTACCTGCCCCCCGCCCCCTCGGGGCTCACCTTAAGTACCGCCCCTCGCCCCCTCGGGGCTCACCTTAAGTACCGCCCCCCGCCCCCTCGGGGCTCACTTAAGTACCGCCCCCCGCCCCCTCGGGGCTCACCTTAAGTACAGCCCCTCGCCCCCTCGGGGCTCACCTTAAGTACCGCCCCTC
>JASTWF010001674.1:0-66000 GCA_030390025.1 Squalus acanthias | reverse complement strand
TTGAGGTTCTGCTTATTAATTTAGACCCTAGCACCTCAAACTCCCTCAGCAGAACCTCATTCTTAGTTCTACCTATGTCGTTGATTCCTACATGTACCACAACAACTGGATCCTCCCCCTCCCACTCCAAGTTCTTCTCCACCCCTCCACCCTCCTTCATGAATGGAATGGGAAGAAATCGCATGACTAACATCAAAATATCAAAACATTTTAAAGGCACATCCTCCCATGTAAAATTATTCCCCCTTCCAAAATGAAACTATGTTCTAAATCTCAGGTTTGGTGGAGGGGGAGGGTTTTTTTTCTAGGGTGCTTATCCTTGTTGGTTTTAGAGCATGTTCTCTTGTCCCTTTGATTCTATCTTGGTGGCTAATCTTTCAGATAGTGCTCCTTCCTCCAACCAGCAGGGGATGTTCATTGGGTCATCGTCCCATGCTGACCTTTCCTTCTCCATCTTGGATGATGGGATGAGATGTCAGGTTGTTGGTTCCATTCATGAAATCACAGTAAAGGCTTCTTTTAAATCAGCAGCTGCAGTTTTGCTGCTTATTATTCTTTGATAGCCTCGTGTAATGGCTCAGTGGGTGACCTACCCATCCCTCCAACTAACTTGGGTTGGCTCAATTGACCAATTCTCTCCAGCTTCAGCCTCGTTGGCTGTGACCTCTGTTACAGACATCAGTTCCTTTTCCCACTCAACCGTCGGAGTGGCAAGATTTCTGTTCCTATAAATTTGACATGCTCACCTCATCCATGATAAATTAGCTGCTAAAATGGTTGCTTATGTCCTCCTGGTGCAATAGCAGCCAGCCCCAACTCCTTCATTAGCCCCCCGCCACAGGGGTTGGCTCCACATCTACTCTCCTTGAAACTGTAGCAAGAATCTGGCCAAGAAGAACCAAGGGATGGTCCATGACATCATTTCTCAGACCCAGTACTGCAGGATCAAAAGATGCAGATGTTCAGTGCTTTTAATGAAGATCTTAGCCCAGATCCTGAAACTACTGTCAGGGATTGACGAGGTTACCAAAAGACTCCCTCTATCTTCCTTTGAGGCATTTGTTCCTCCCTCCCACCCCCCGCCCCCTCATCCTGGTTTCAACAAAGGATTTTGACCCAGCAACGATAAAGGAATGAGCGATATATGTCCAATGTTGTCAAAAACTGGGGGGAAATTTCTTTGATCTGTCAGATTTCACGCGAGGACTGAACTGCTGTTACTTCATTATGAGCTTCAATCTGTATCTTCTATAAAATAAAAATACTCTGAGTATAAACATCAACCCCTGGTTCATTAAATCCGATTAATGCACTTGGTTAAAAAGAATATTGAGCTCCTTTGATGGTGCACTGGGTAAATTCATCACATGACGTGGTACTGAGCCATACAGACCATAAGGTCCCGGGTTCGATTGCTGGTTTAGCTGACCACAACCATAAAGGGATATTTTGTGATAACACACCACACAATCATCTCAAAGTGCTTTGGATATGTTGCTGTTGCTTTGTAGACAAATCGGGACATTAGTTAGAGCGCTACAAATGGACTTGGTGCCATTGAGTCAGAGAGGAGAAAATCTTCTAATTCTTCCATTTGACTGCTATTCAGTGACCCTTGCTGGAAAGGATGATGTGTATGGATGTCAGGTGAGGACATGATGCCCCCTCATCTATGCCTTTGTTACCTCTCCTGGCCGGCCTTCCATCTTCCACCCCATGTAAACTTGAACTCATCCAAAATTCTACTGCCCGAATCCTAACTCACACCAAGTCCGGTGCACCCATCGCCCCTGTGCTCGCTGAGCTACATTGCAGCCCAGTCCGTCAATGCTCGATTTTAAAATGTTTCTTGTGTTCAAATCCCTCCATGGTCTCACCCCTCCCTATCTCTGTAACTTCCTTCAGCCCGACAACCCTCTGAGATCTCTGCGCTCCTACAATTCTGGCCTCTTGCACATCCCCGATTTTAATCGTTCTGCCATTGGCGGCCGTGCCTTCAGCTGCCTAGGCCCTAAGCTCTGGAATTCCCTCCCTAAACCTCTCCACTTCTCTCTCCTCCATTAAGACGCTCCTTAAAACCTACCTCTTTGACCAAGCTTTTGGTCACCTGTCCTTATATCTCCTTATGTGGCTCTGTGTCAAATTTTGTTTGATAACCGCCACTGTGAAGCACCTTGGGATGTTTTACTATGTTAATGGCGCTATATAAATGCAAGTTGTTGTTGTGGTCTAGGATATTATGTGGATCATGACCAACGCCGCACACGAAATTCAGTCGGCATTTAGCGCCGGCGCTAACACTTAGCGCCTGGCCCTCTAGCGCCGCTCTGACCGTGACGTCAATGAGTGTGCAACGCCCCGTTAGCGCCCCGGATGCAAAATTCAGTCGCTTCCCCTGACTTACCGCCTGGCGCTGAGAACGACAGAAATAGCAGGCGTTGATACCTGGGATTTCCGCTCCCGGGGCGCTATTTAAAAGGATCACTTACCGGTTCATTGGGAGGTCAGATTCATTGCTGGCTTGTCAGATAGCGTTTTGGCTGCGTTCACATTTTGTCCATTTTTGCTTTGTTGCTGCTCTAGCAGATTCTCCACTTGTATTGCTCTGAACATTTCTACGTCCTCTTTTCTCTCATTTATGGGGGCTGTACTGGCGCTCCACCTTCCCCCCGGCAACTACGTCGGAGGCAGTGGATGCAGAGACAGAGATTGCCAAATGTGGCCAGAGGTAGGAGGAGGGCTGACAGACCTTGCAACAGGAGGCCTTACCCTCCCAGGGTTTTCCGGGAACACTTCTCCTACATTCATCTCTCAGAGGAGCAGTGCCTTAGAAGGTTCCGCTTCAGCAAGGAGGTGGTCACAGAGCTCTGCCACCTGCTGCAGCCAGACCTCCAGCCTCAGCTCAGGACCAGGACGTCTCTCTCAGTGGCAGTTAAGGTCACAGTCGCTCTCAATTTCTACACCAGCGGCTCCTTCCTGGCTTCAACTGGGGATATTGCAAAGATTTTGCAGTTCGCCGTCCATTGCTGCATCCGGGAGGTAAGAGATGCTCTCTACAGAAGGAGAAGGGAGTACATCTCATTACCCATCACCAGAGAGAAGCAGGATGAATGCACATGTGGCTTTGCAAGGATAGGGGGCTTCCCCATGGTTCAGGGCGCCATTGACTGCACCTACGTGGTATTGCGGGCACCTCATCACAATGCAGATGTGTCCGTAACCGCAAAGTCTACCACTCTCTGAACGTTCAGTTGGTGTGCGACCACAGACAGCTCATCTTTGCCATCAATGCCCACTATCCTGGCAGCAGCAACGATGCATTCATCCTGCGACAGACTGGTGTCCCAGCACTGTTCCACCCACCACATGAAGCTCGTGGCTGGCTGCTTGGAGACTAGGGTTATCCACTCGCCACCTGGCTGATGACACCCCTCCGCAACCCCAACACTCCTGCTCAGCACGCAGACAATGACAGCCATAGTGCCACCAGGAACCTGATCGAACAGACTATCGGGGTGCTAAAGCAATGGTTCCGCTGCCTTGACCGCTCTGGAGGAGCCCTGCAGCACTCCCCTGCTCGAGTCTCCCTTTTCATCGTTATGTGCTGCATGATGCACAACCTGGCCATTCTGAGGGCCCAGCCATTGCCACCAGGTATTGGAGGTCCACATCAGGAGGAGGAAGAGGGAGAGGAGCAGGAGGAGGCGGATGATGGGATGAAGAGGAGGAGGAGCAGCAGCAACGGAGGAGGGAGGCGCTCAATCTTGCTTCTGCAAGGGCTGTGCGTGAACGCCTCATTACACAGCGCTTCCAATAAATGATATAGCACATGGCATTTGCGCAGCACAACCACATCATTACATCCAGCTCGCAGCCCCTATCACCGGGCAAAGGTCAAATGAGAAACATCACAAAAGGTGCAACGTCAAATTAACAATTTATTATCGAACACAACTGTCTCTTATGAATCACAGCTATTCATAAACAAACACAACTCTTTCTTATCAAACTGAACTATTTGTTACCAAACACAAATATCTATTTACAAGCATAACTATTTGTTCACAAACTTAAAAATATATTTACAAACACATCAATTTATTAACACACACTACCCCGATTTGCTACTAAAGTATTCTTTACTCCCCCTTCTTCAATGATTTCCCTCCCCTTTTGAGTTCCCCTCTCCCAACCCTACTGCTCCTCCATAATGTGGCCCCAGTGGCTGCAGCAAGGCTGGTGGAAGGCTGCTGAGTCTGGGAGCCAGAGACTGCAGATGGCCTTTCAGGACGCCCTCGACCAGCTCTGGACCTGGAGGGCTGGGCTGCAGACTGCACCACCTCAGCATGGGCGGCAGCAGTCTGGGATGGCTAGGTTACAAGCTGCGACAAGTGCAATGGCGGAGGGGCAGTGGTGGGAGCAGGAATGCTGTCATCCTGAGAGAGGACAGCACCTTCCTGCTCGACCGACACACTGCCTCTCCCCCGGAGCAGAACCTCAGCACCCGGAGCAATCTGCTCGAGCACAGATTGCTGGCCTGCTGCAGCACCATGAGATCCCCGGTGGACTGTGTGCAACCCAGCAACGATGGCAGCAGTCAGCACTTGCGTGGCATCAATCTGAGACTGCATGAGAGCAGTCTGAGATTGGATGGCACCAACCACTGACTCCATTACAGCACTAAGCCGTTGCGTTGCTTTGGCATGTGCTGCAATAGCTGCTGCCACCTTACCCATGACACGCAGCATAAGTACTGGGTCCCCACGGTCTCTTTGTGAGTCGACCATCCTTAGCAAACTGCCAATGATGGGTTCAATGGTGTGCATGATGCGGAGATGCCGGTGTTGGACTGGGGTGGACAAAATTGAGAGGTCGCACAACACCAGGTTATAGTCCAACAGTTTTATTTGAAATCACAAGCTTTCGGAGCTATCGATTGCCCCTTCCTCAGGTGAAGTAAATAGATACAGAATCGCCAAAGCATATATAGATAGAGAACAAAGCATGTGTCATAGTCAGGATGATTTAATTTAGTGGTCTGCAATTGTAAGGTACACATGCTTTGTTCTCTATCTATATATGCTTTGGCGATTCTGTATCTATTTACTTCACCTGAGGAAGGGGCAATCGATAGCTCCGAAAGCTTGTGATTTCAAATAAAACTGTTGGACTATAACCTGGTGTTGTGCGACCTCTCAATTCAATGGTGTGAGCAGAGCTGACTGCAATGTTGGAGATGGACTCCTCCACGCTCCTTGCCAGTGCATCCATGCTCTCGGGCAACCTTGCCATTGCACCCATGAGCTCGGTGTGCATGCCCATCGCCCGTCTGGTCAACGCTTCCACATCGACATCCTCATCTGAGTCCTGTGCAGCAGAACTCACACACGAACTCCCCCTCCGGGGAGATGGCCCCCAAACTTCACTTTCCCCGTGGCGTTCCTGCAGCCCGCTGGGTCCCGGAGCTTCACCCACATCAGACCCATCTACTAGGCTCCCCTCCAGCGACCGCGTCGCCCCATTATCGGAGCTAGCGCCTTCGGGAGACACAGGCAGTGAGGCTCTGGCTTGTTCTTCCTCCTCCTCTCCCGCGTCGCTGCCACTGGGAGGCTGGGGGACAGGTTGGTCAGATGGTGGCTGATTATCTGAAAGCATAAAGGCACAAGAGTGGGGTTAAGATCAGGGGAGGGGATCAGGAAGGGAGCAAGGAATGGAGACAGTATACTTAGATGGAAAGTGGGAAAGGCTTGTGGTGTGAGGGGGAAGTGGTATGAGAGAAGAGGGAGAGGTGATGAACATACCGTTGTTGTCTCCAAGGGGGTCGACATCTCCGACGGCCACAGCACCCACGACCTGGCCCCCAATGATGCGGCCCACTCACTCCTCCAGGTGTGTAAGGGGGTGCAGGTCTGCCTCACCTCCTCCCATTCGTAGTGCTCCCTCCTGTTGTGAGCAAGCTTGGCCTCCAAGAAAAAGGAAAGCGTGTGAGTGAGTGAGCAGCTATGTGTTTGGCAGATGTGCCTACCATAGTTGAATAGCTGTTAATATATGCAACTCGGCAGATGTGGATGTGACTTTTAGTAGGTGGGCATAGTTGGTGGATGAGTGTTGGGGATGTGGCGGTTTATAAAGTGTGTGCACAGAGTGAGGTTGAGAAGGTGGCATGTACAGGTTTTTGAAGCATGTACTCACCCTGACTTCTGATCAGCCATGACTTCTTTGAGTGAAGGCTTGCAGCTCCTTGCAGGCCCAGTTCACAAGCAGCAATGATCAGAGTGAGGCTGTGCAGCATGATTAAACCTCCCCTTTAGGAACTGGACAACTTTCTAATTGACAGCGCCGGAACTTGATTAGCACTCTGAAGGTAGCGCCCCGCTCTCCGACGTTAACGCCCTAAGAGAAGTGTGTAGCGCTTGATTTAGCGCTCCACTTCCCTCTTGGGGCGCTAAAACTCAATTTCACGGTCGTCGGTGCTAATTAGCACTGGGCACTAAAGTTACCGCCCAGGCGATGTTAGCGCCCCAAAATGGTCATTACTGAATTTGTCCCCCTTTGTGTTTCATTTTAGTGACATCGTGCCCTTCACTGGAGGCTCCCAAGCATGGCAAGAAGTTTGGCTCCAGGTACAGCACGGATCACGAAGTGCACTTCATCTGTCAGCCTGGCTATCAGCTCATTGGCTCCAGTACCAGAGTATGTCAGCCCAGCGGACGGTGGACCGGGGAGAATGCTGACTGTACAGGTACTCCTGTTTAAAGTTTCACAATAGGTTGGCATCCTCTGGACCCAAGATCCCTAAACATTCACTTCACTAAATAAAATAGCATATGGAGGAGTCCAGGCATCCCGATTGAAACACCAGCACTGGCTATCGGACAGGACCAAACCACAAAAGTGACGAGGTGGTTCTGTCAGAGTTTTGGCCTTTTTCTAAAATGTTAGAAGCAAAAGTGACAACATCTGTTTCCCAAGAATACCAGGGCGTGTTTTCCAATTTTAGAAGATGGGGCGGGTGTTAATCTCTCCAATTCTGTTTTATTTTAACAGCATTGAATAGAAATGCTAATGTAGGTGTCAGCTGTGGCTCAGTGGTAGCACTCTCGCCTCTGGGTCAAAAGTTTGTCCACTCCAGAGACTTGAGCACAAAATCTAGACTGACACTTCAGTGCAGTGCTGAGGGAGGGCTGCAATGTCAGAGGTGCCGTCTTTCAGATGAGACGTTAAACTGAGCACATCAACCATCTCAGGTGGACATAAAAGATCCCATGGCACTATTTCGAAGAAGAGCAGGGGAGTGTAAGGGATTCCTGACCCTGCGTGTCTCGTAGCCTGTGAGATTCACGCGGCTCTGTGCAGCCTGTATGTCAGTGCGGGTCTAGGCCTGGTTGCCTGTTCTGGTCTCCAGCCAGTCTGGGAACACTAGACACACCTGTGAGTGGTTCGAATCACTCTCCCTTACGGTTCTAGACACTGGACTTAGATGCGAGAGCAGTAATGGAGATAAAACTCATGTAGACTTGGTTTGAATGGTACGAAATGGAAAATCTTTATTGCATGATACTTAAAATTATGAAATACATGTCATAAGCACAGATTAATGACAGTACAATCTTACAAACGGTTATATAGTCGATCTTAGGGAAACGAGGAACGAACGGCACAACGTAAATAGGGGCACACATTACAAATATCCTTAATCTTTAAACCCTCCCCTATCAATATCTATCCTAAACTAGCTTCGTAGGATCTCGAGACTCATGCTCACCACTCGTGACAACTCGGAGAAATTCCGAATAGCTGATCGGATGTTTTTCACCGCAGCACCCACGTGTCGGTCAGGAGATCTCCTGGTCCCACTTGTTTACTTGCTTCTGCTGCTCCGGCTAGTAGGCTGGACCGTCCGCTGTGGTGAAGACCTCTGTTGGTGGGCTTCACAGTTTAGTCTTGGAGCACCGTTGTCAATATCATTGATACGATGTGTTTTCCACGCTCCAACCTCCTTAGAAGTTTAAAGAGGAAAACTTCCTGGCGAGAAAACTTGGCTGATCGACCTACAGGCGCGGTCGGGATTTACTGACCGTGGCGATGGATATGGTCTTCTTCTCTTCTCCTCTCATCTCATCTCATCTCATCTCATCTCGGGCCTTTGGTTCCGCTGCCAGTTACCAACATAGGTCTTCGTTACGCGACACGAGGTAGATCCGAACGGATCAGAAAGTTCAACAGTCTTTTCAGAAGAGGCAACAGGCACGCAGAAGCCCAACTACGAGTACACAGGAGCAGCCACGAGGTTACGAATCGACCGGATAAAAGCACAGGAGCAAGCGAGCGAATGCAGGAGCAAGAGCAAGAGAGCGAATGGACGGTTTGGAGCCTGCAATTATAGTGCAAAAATCTTCAGTTTCCCGCCCAACTATAATGTCCATTCTTTTGTTTAGGGTTTGGCGCCCAAATGTCTTGTATGGGTGATCTCCGTCCTTAATGGGTTTCGGGGCTACTCATGAATGTTTGAGTACCTGTTAATATTTCTCCCATTGTTAAATCGGTCGGTGTTCTCCCTGGAGGGGTTTGGGGCTTCCAAGTGTCCTGTATAACTACCTGCTAACGGCTCTCTCATCGTAGAGTCGTTGGGAGTTTACATATTAATGTCCTTTGGATGGGCCCTTGATTACTCGGTACAATGGCTTTCCTTTGTACCTGGGAGACCGATTTCAGTATCTATGTTTATACTGTAAACCCATAATGTCTCGTGTATTATCTTCACTGTGCTGAATCGTTATCGATCTTGAAAAAACGTTTAATGGAACGCCATCTTGTCTGCCTGTTGAAAAGTCTAGAATGTTCTGTCACGAGGTGCGGCGGCCATTTTACAGGCTGCTTGTGTCCAATTTAAACCTGTCAGCATTCTGCTGAAATAAAAGCTGTTTGAACGAAACTTTGTGTTTTCTCCTTATTAATCAAATCGCGATATATTGCGAATTCTACAGGAGTTATCCCCGGTGTCCTGACCAATATTTATCCCTCAATCAACATCACTAAAAACTGAATGTCTGGCCATTATCACATGTTGTTTGTGGGGCCTTGCTGTGTGCAAAATGGCTGCTGTATTTCTCTACGTTAAGGGGGAACCAGTGGATGTGGTGTATTTGGATTTTCAGATGGCATTCGATAAGGTGCCACATAAGAGGTTATTAAACAAAATTAGGGCTCATGGGATTGAGGATTGGTTAACGGACAGAAAACAGAGAGTAGGAATAAAGGGGTCATTTTCCGGTTGGCAGGCTGTAACTAGTGGGGTACCGCAAGGATCAGTGCTTGGGCCTCAGCTATTCACAATCTACATCAATGATTTGGATGAGGGGACCAAATGTAATATATCCAAGTTTGCTGCTGATACAAAGCTGGGTGGGAATGTAAGTTGTGAAGAGAATGCAAGGAGGCTTCAAGGGGATATAGACAGGCTAAGTGAGTGGGCAGGAACATGGCAAATGGAATATAATGTGGAGAAATGTGAAGTTATCCACTTTGGTAGGAAAAACAGAAAATCAGAGTATTTTTTAAATGGTGAGAGATTGGGAAATGTTGGTGTTCAGAGGAACCTGGTTGTCCTTGTACACAAATCACTGAAAGTTAACAAGCAGGTACAGCAAGCAATTAAGAAAGCAAATGATATGTTGGCCTTTATTACAAGAGGATTTGAGTATAAGAGTAAAGACGTCTTACTGCAATTATATAGGGCCATAGGAAGGATATACTTGCCATAGAGGGAGTGCAACAAATGTTCACCAGACAGGTTCCTGGGATGGGGGGATTGTCCTATGAGGAGAGATTGAGTAGACTAGGCCTATATTCTCTAGAGTTTAGAAGAATGAGCGATGATCTCATTGAAATACACAAAATTCTTACAGGGTTTGACAGGGTAGATGCAGGGAGGATGTTTCCCCTGGCTGGGGAGTCTAGAACCAGGGGTCACAGTCTCAGAATAAGGGGTCGGCCATTTATGACTGAGATGAGGAGAAATTTTTTCACTCAGAGGGTAGTGAATCTTTGGAATTCTCTACCCCAGAGGGCAGTGGATGCTCAGTCGTTGAGTATATTCAAGACAGAGATCAATAGATTTTTGAATATTAAGGGAATCAAGGGATATGGGGATAGTGCAGGAAAGTGGTGATGAGGTAGAAGATCAGCCATGATCTTATTGAATGGCGGAGCAGGCTCGAGGGGCCAAATAGCCGACTCCTGCTCCTATTTCTTATGTTCTTATGTTCTTACAACAGTGATTATACTTCAACAGTACCTCATTGGCTGTGAAGCGCTTTGGGACGTCCTGAGGTTTTATGTAAATGCAAGTTCTTTTGTTCTTTCTTCACGAGAAGCATAAGTTGGAAGAAATGTTTTCATGTAAATAGTTATTAGTATATGGAATAAATTATGTTCTTATGAGTTATGGAAGAGAATTCAATCATAACGTTTCAAAGGAAGTTAGATAAGCACTTGATGGTAGGAGCAGGAAAATGAGTTTAGCGTAGATAGCTCCAGTAATAGTTGGCCAAAACAGCCTCCTCCTAGATTGAAATTTCTACATCATCAAGTTGTTTTTGTGGAGGACTAAAATATTTCAAAGTATTGGTGAAATATTATAGGTAAATAAATCAGTCACTGAATGGCCCATATAAGTGTGCAGTTGGAAAGTAAGTAACTGACAATAGAGCCCAGGAATGACTGCGCGTGATATCAGAGTACAAACATTTAGCACATTCGTACAAAAGTACTCTGCCCGCTTTTTTACGAAAGACGTTGATTTAAAATGAATGGGTTAACACCTCTATTAAAATAGTAATATCATCCGCATATATTAAACATTTGCACATTAATATCGAATGCAGTAATTTAAAGACTCCCACCATTAGGCTGAATTAGGGTCGGGAATTTCTTCCTATTGATCATTTTACTCAGCGTGATCACAAAAGTGGATCGTCTGTTTTATACTCGCTCCAACTTTTTCGCTATAATTGTTGATGAGGAGGAATGTCAACCCCTTGATTTCTGAGGCAATGAATAACAAAGTCTTTATGGTGTTTCTCATCACACAAAACCACCTTGATCAAAGTCAGCTGAATGTTCTCGTTCTTAAACTTATAAAAAACAACATTGCATTCCCCATGTGGGAACACCTGCATATCTTTCCCCAGCCTAATGATATTTGGTCACACATTCCACCCTGAGCTTCCTATCATTCCCATCAAGCAGCCTCTGCCAGCGTGAAGCTACCTGTGCTCACTTGCCCCAGGAACCCAGCCATACTGCAGCTGCCAGGCTTGATGGATTTCGGAGGTCAAGGACGCATTGGGTTAATAGTCTCAGACATTTCATTAAATAATTTCATGGTCCAACGGTCCAGAGATATTCCAGGCATGCTATTGATTGCCACCACACCTAGTTGTGGCAGAGGCTGAGTAACTCTCTGTGATGCTGCACTGGTTCGCTGCTGTGAGAGAACTCTGTGAGCCAGGCCTCACAGGGCACAACTCTTTTGTCTGTTTGAACTGAGGAAAACGTGAAGCCGACGCTATTGTGATCAAAATCCCTTGAGAAACGTTAGGGGCTGCGTTACAAGATCGCACGTGGATTCGGATGAAGGAGATCATTCCGCCCATTCCGTCTAATTCTCCCAAAATAAATAGGAACAGGAGTAGACCATTCAGCCCCTCGAGCCTGTCTGCTATTCTATTAGCTCATGGCTGATCTGTATCTTAACTCCATTTACCCGCTTTGGTTCCGAATCCCTTAATACCCTTACCTAACAAAAATCTATCAATCTCTTTTTTGACATTTTCAGTTGACCCCCAGCCTCAACAGCTTTTTGGGGAAGAGAGTTCCAGATTTCCACTACCCTTTGTGTGAAGAAGTGCTTCCTGACATCATCCCTGAATGGCCTAGCTCTAATTCTAAGGTTATGCTCCTTTGTTCTGGACACTGCCACCAGAGGAAACAGTTTCTCTTTATCTATCCTATCAAATCCTTTAATCATTCTTGAACACCTCAATTAGATCATTCCTTAATCTTCTATATTCAAGGGAATACAAGCCTAGTCTATGCAACCTATCCTCATAATTTAACCCTTTTAGCCCCGGTATCGTTCTGATGCATCTGCGCTGCACCCCCTCCAAGCCTAATATATCCTTCCTGAGGTGTGGTGCCCAGAACTGAATGCAGTACTCCAGATGCAGTCTAACCAGAGCTTTATAGAACTGTAACATAACTTAATAATATAATACCAGCCCCTCTGCCTCGCCATTACAGCACTAGGAGTTTCCTGAAGGTACCCACTATCCTGACCTCAACCACCTTTCCTGGCAAACTGTTCCATCTATTCATCACCCTACCTGTTCCTTTTTGTTCAAGTACAGGGTTCGTAACCTATTTTTATGACTTACTAACCAAATCTCCCACACACTTCCGACCTCTGATTCTCACCTACTGTGCATCCAACTCCCTTTGCCCCATCACTGCTCACGGGGCCTTCAACCAACTTGGACTCACTCTCTGGAACTCCTTCCCTAGAACAGAGTCATACACAATATGGCAGATACACCAAAGGCAGAGAATGGATAATAACAGAGTAGAATATAGTAATTACAGAGACTTAAGATAATCTAACACAGCAAGGACTGTGTGCAATAGAAGAGTAATATATAATACTTTCCAACTAGACAGTGTGATGCAGACAGTTTAATATAACCCAGTAATAATAAATTACTCAATATATCCCTGTAATAATTTTGCAATTGTTTTAATCCCTTTTTAAATGTGCAATTTATTTAAAACTATGTTTATTTTGGGAAATGGGGATTGAACCAAGGCGAGTAGATGGAGTTGTGGTGCAGATCAGTCATGATCTAATTGAATGGCGGAAGAGTCTCGAGGGCCTGAATGGCCTACTCCTGCTCCTATGTTCCTGTGAAGAAAATGGGTTAAAAAGTACAATATAATTCCAGTTGAAGAGCTAGTAGCAGCAGGTTGCCTGCTCTTGTACAGAAGTTAACTCCCACCGCCCTGTATTTGCCAGGACAGTAGCCGGACCTGGGAAACTCACTTGTGATCCGGACCGGATGTCCGTGTCTGAAGCACATGGCCTCTTTTAGTCTCTCGGAAGGCAGACCGAGTTGAGACTATGCAAGGCATCGTTCGGTTTGCTTCGCAATCTGCTTTACTCCATAGTAGACAAAGCATACAGAACACTGAAGATAATGAAAGTCACTTGATGCACTCAATTCAACTTCTGATCCTGTATTATTACAGGAATAAAGAACATGCATGCACTTGGAAGGATTCTTACTTAACATAGAAAGACACATTAGCTCTTGCATTGATCTTGCTGACAGTGTAGAGGTCATGTTCCCTCTCTGTTTCTCTGCTGCCTTGACTCCTTTTCCAGCTTTTCCACTGCTTTACTTAAATTGGCTGCCGCGTTTCCTACATTACAACAGTGACTACACTTCAAAAGCACTTCATTGGCTGTAAAGTGCTTTGGGACGTCCTGAGGTCGTGACAGGTGCTGTATAAATGCAAATTCTTTCTTTCTTTAGGTGCTGATTTTTAAAAGGCTTCCCTTTTAAGACTAGCAGAGATCAAATAAATTTGTCGACATTAAGGTACTAGATATCTCTTGAATGACCAGGCATTGCTTTTGAGTGCACCAATTGTTTGAGGATCTCTTCAATACAATAACCCATCCCGCATTTAGATCACCTCTCGACTGGTGCTTGATTGACAACGTAGCAATGGGACCGTCTGGAGCAGCGAACCACCTTTAGACGCGCATCTGCTCAAATCACATTTGAAGACAGCTCACGTCTGGGTCCTTTTGTTTTACTCATTCCTGGGATGTGGGTGTCACCGGCAATGCCAGCATTTATTGCCCGTCCCTAGTTGCCCTTGAGAAGGTGGTGGTGAACCGCCTTCTTGAACCGCTGCAGTCCGTGTGGTGAAGGTACTCCCACAGTGCTGTTAGGGAGGGAGTTCCAGGATTTTGACCCAGCGACGATGAAGGAGCGGCGATATATTTCTAAGTCAGGATGGTGTGTAACTTGGAGAGGAACTTAGAGGTGGTGGTGTTCCCATGCTGCCCTTGTCCTTCTAGGTGGTAGAGGTCGTGGGCTTGAGAGGTGCTGTCGAAGAAGCCTTAAGAGTTGCTGCGGTGCATCTTGTAGATGGTACACACTGCAGCCACGGAGGTGGTGGAGGGAGTGAATGTTTAAGGTGGTGGATGGGATGCCAATCAAGTGGCCTGCTTTGTCCTGGATGGTGTCGATCTTCTTGAGTGTTGTTGGAGCTGCACTCATCCAGGCAAGTGGAGAGTATTCCATCACACTCCTGACTTGTGCCTTGTAGATGGTGGAAAGGCTTTGGGGAGTCAGGAGGTGAGACACTCACCACAGAATACCCAGCCTCTGACTTGCTCTGTTGACACAGTATTTATGTGGCTGTTCCAGTTAAGTTTCAATGGTCACCCCCAGGATGTTGATGGTGGGGGATTCGGCGATGGTAATGCCATTGAATGTCAAGGGGCGGTGGTTAGACTCTGGCCTGTTGGAGATAGTCATTGCCTGTGTGGCGCGAATGTTACTTGCCACTTATCAGCCCAAGCCTGAATGTCGTCCAGGTCTTGCTGCATGCGGGCATGGACTGCTTCATTATCTGCATTATGCTGTTTGTGGTAAAAGTGTAAAAGTGACCACAGAATCCTGAACTGTGACACCGTCTGGCATACTTGTGACTCCAGTCCCACACAATGCGGTTGATTCTTAATGTACTCACAGCAACTAGGTATGGGAACTAAATACTGTCCTCCTGGTGTTGTTCAGAAAAGTGATAGGAATTGAGTCAATTCCGGAGGGAAATCAAAAGTGTTGGTGGTCTGATTTTACTCAGTGTCATTACTATCTTCAATTTCCTTGTTACCCTTCATTGGATAGAACTGGTTTCATACAGATCACTGCTTCAGACATGCTGGTGCAGCGTTGTGGTACAATGCTGGTGCCCTGAGGTGCAATGCCATGCAGTGGTCGGGCTTGCTTTATAGAGTAGCGATTCCCTCACATGGCTGCAAATCGTGATCTGAACCTCCAGGGAAACACCATGGGGGAAAAATTTGTTAACAACCATTTTGGGTCGCTAACATTGCCTGGGTGCTAAATTTAGTGCCCGCCGAAAAATAGCGTCGATGATCGCTAAATTCAGTTTTAGCGCCCCAAGAGAGAGGTGGAACGCTAATTCAAGCGCTCCACTTCCTTCTTAGAGCGCTAACACCAAATATCGGGGCAGTGCGTTCTGCAGCGCTGCGCACTGGGCCACGTAGCACTGCCACATGGAAAGGCTCCTCCCCTCATTAAAGGGGAGGGCCCAAGCCCACAACTCTACTGGGCCCTACCTGGACCACCGGGGAGCGGGGTGCCGTGCCAGCAGCCCGGTACTCAAGAGGAGCGCCGGGCACGGACCGCGCGTTTAAAGACGCAATGGGCCTGAGACAAGTAAGTCAGCCGATTTTTTTTTACACGCCCACCACCTCCCCGCGAGCCTCCTGCCGCTCCGTTCCCGCCCCCTGTCATCGCCCGGCACAGATTCAGGGGGCACGGGCCAATTTTGCAGGTGGGGCGAAAATGGGGCGCTGCGCACGGTGATGACGTTGTCATCGGCTGCGCATCAGAGCGGGGCGGTACCGGTTACTGCCGCTGCTAAACTCCCGCTGAATTTAGCGGGAGTCGTTAGCAGTGCCACGCCCGGGCGAAAAGTCATTTGCTGACAGGAGGCGCAAATGCACCGAATTTCTAGCTCCATGTATTTCCAGAGAGAATCAGAGGGTGGGTCACACTGAGGCCCCTCTCACACGCATCCAATTGTAGATCAATCGGGTGAATATTCAAAATAGAAGTCAGCATTATAACAGGTCATGAATAGCAACAATTATCAGAATATTAACAGCAACAACTTCCACTTATACCGTGCCTTTAACGTAGTAAAACTTCCCCAAGGCGCTTCACAGGAGCGTTATCAAACAAAATTTGATACCAAGCCACATAAGGAGATATTAGAACAGGTGACCAAAAGCTTGGTCAATGAGGTAGGTTTTAAGGAGCATCTTAAAGGAGGAGGGAGAGGTATCCACGATAATCTGTCGCAGCACCAGACAGTTCCATTTTGTCCAGTTTTCTTTTGAACTGCATTTTATGTTGGGTTCAATAATAACTTTCAAAAGGGAATTGGATAAGTACTTGAAGGGGAAAATTTTGCCGGGATATGGGGAAAGGGCAGGGGAGTGGGACTAATTGGAGAGCTCTTTCAAACAGCACGACAGGCACGATGGGCTGTATGATTCTATGCTTCTATGGTTCAGAAATGTCACTGGAAGCCCCAAGAAGCGATTTAAAAGATCTGGCTAAATCTTTACCTGGACTATGTTGTTCGTCATACCCATTTTTTTAAACCTGTTTGATTTCTTTCATAGAAACGAACGAATGCGCCAGCAACCCCTGCCAGAATGGAGGGACGTGTATGGATGCTGTGAACCAATACACATGTTCTTGCCCAAACAGCTGGACAGGGAGCCACTGTCGGTATCCAGTGCAGACAGGTTTGTAACATCTGGGAAGGTTAAATAATCGGCTGGATTTGGGAAAGTGAGCACGGGATCTTGTTCCAGTGAGAGTGTTAGAAATCAGGGGTGTTAAAAATCTCAACAAGAGTCATGAAGCAAACAGCTCAGACTCCATCAAGAGTATTAACGTGGGAATGTGCTGGGAGGAATTTTACAAAGGCGTACTTTATCAAATTTAATCTGTTAACCTAAAAAAAGAATTGAATGGCGTTTTCCCCCTCTGAATTATGAAGGAATTTTGCACATGCCGTGGTTTTATTTTTTAAAACCGTGTGGAATCCGTTCCAGAAGCTTCTCTTTGAAGTGCAGTTCTTATCGTGTGGGCCGCACGCACATTCCACTCGGGGAATGTGGTCATGTTGGGTGAATAACATTTTAACTTGTTTTTAAGAGACAAATATCGGAGAGCAGGATGAGAAGGCTGAGTGACAGCTTCTCAGCAATACACCGCTCCGATTCCGAGATTATAATTACTCGTGTTTGCTGGTCCTTTGGGTAGCTATGTCCAGGTGAGAATTAGAGTCCAACTCTAATGGCTGTGCTTTAGCTGCCAATAAACCTTCGGATGCTTAGAACCCGAGACTGACTGGACGACGTTGAAAGATTATTCCTTGGCAAAGCCTTCCTTACACTATGGTCTGTCTGACTGCTCTGAGATTTCACTTGTTTAACGTTTTTTTGGAAATCAAAAAAGTAATTTGTGACCTGTGTAATCTGTGCAATATTAGAACAAAATGTTAGCGGCTTCATATGAGATTCCTGTCACTGCTATTTTTACCAAGTCATTAACTGATTAATATAGTGAGCAACAGGATTTCATAATATCTCATACCGTGCGATCCCAACCCTCATTTCTAGCTGAGCACTACTGGAAAGTAGAACACGGTTTTATTTTTGCCCAAATAATAGATATATTTTTAAAAGAAATGATTTGACAATTCAGCTGATGGTCCTAAACATCACTGGCTTTCTCCTAAGGCCTAGTCTTGAATATTACAGTGAGGCCTGACTGTGTGACTAACAGTTCACACAAATTGACAGAATCTAAATCATCAAAAGCATAACAACAAAACTCAATTTCTAAATTACAACAATACAGCTCGAGCTGGGACCGACTTAGCAATTCATGGTGGAATCCATTTGCTTTACAAAGTTAACTTTTGGAATCTGCACAACCTTAAGAAAGAGAAAGACTTGCATTTATATAGCACCTTTCACAACGTTGGGATGTCCCAAAGAGCTTTACAGCCAATTTTTGAAGTGTAGTCACTGTTGTAATGTAGGAAATGCAGCAGCCAATTTGTGCACAGCAAGCTCCCACAAACAGCAATAACATAATAACCAGATAATCTGTTTCAGTGAAGTTGGTGGAGAGATAAATATTGGCCAGGACACCGGGGAGAGCTCCCCTGCTCTTCTTTAAAATAGTGCCGTGGGATCTTTTACGTTCACCTGAGAGGGCAGATGGGTCCTCGGTTTAACGTCTCATTCAAAAGACGGCAGCTCCGACTGTGCAGCACTCCCTCAGTACTGCACTGAAGTGTCAGCCTAGATTTTGTGCTCAAGTCTCTGGAGTGGGACTATGAACCCACAACCTTCTAACTCAGAGGTGCGAGTGCTACCCACTGAGCCACAGCTAACACCTTTTGGAAGCATTTCCATCTTGCGTGTGCTCAGTCAAGAGGCTGCAGAAACGTGTTAATAAACATTTTAGAACTGATCACTTTTTTTTATTACCACAGCCCTCCCTTGAATCAAAACAATCCTAAGCTTCAAAGACGGTGACGAAGTCTTTCCTCCCTGGAGCAGACCCCAACCCTCTGATCATGTAAGATCCACATGGCAGAGTCAAATCTGACTCTCAAAACATGGACGACCTCATCAGCCCACTGTGCTACCTGGCTGCCTTCCTCCAACTCTGCCCTCTTGTGCACCCACACTGCCTTCGACTCACCATTGGTGGCCATGCCTTCAGCTGTCTGCACCCTGAGCTCTGGAATTCCCGCCCTGAACCTCACCGCTTCTAGCTCCTCTGTTAAGAAGCTCCTCAAAACCTACTTCTTTGACCAGGTCACCTGTCCAAATGTTTCCTTCTTTGGCTCGGTGTCTATCTTTGTCTGATTACACTCCTGTGAAATGCCTCGGGACGCTTTACCACGTTAAAGGCGCTATGTGAATGCAAGTTGTTGTTGTTGTTGAAATTCCTAAATTTAAAGGATTTAATTTTAGATTTATTTTAATTATTGCCCATCCCTCTCCCTTTGGTTTCCCTGGAGGACAATTCCCTGAGCTCATAATGTGTTAACAACACTTCCAAAAAATAGTGGGATGAATTCCTGTGTTTCCCATTTCTAGAAACATCATTAATGTGTTCTACAAAGGGCTGGGTCTCTGCCCAATAACACCTCATTGCAGCATGATTCAGTAAATCAGATGGGGAAAGTATAAACCCGTGTTCTCCATTGAGTGACATCATCCAAACAAAACAAATATCGAACCAGGATCCAGTATAAATAGAAGTGTGGGGTAGGGGAATCATTAAATTTAGTTAAAACCTTTGTACTCACGCCAACTTCTTTTGCTAAAATTTAACATCAGTGGGAATTTCAATCCCAAGGTACCTAACTTGCAGTTACAGGCTTCTTGTAATCGTTGTGCTGTTAAAAACAGAGACCAGTACAAAAATCGATGTCATTTCCCCCGCCCCCGTTGCTGCAGAATGGAGTGCGTTAAGTGACCTGTCCTTTAGTCGGAAGCCTCGCTGTGCAAAGTTTGAAAGGACCCAACACTGCAGCTGTGATGCCGGCTTCCATATGAGTGGGACCAGTGAGAACAGTGTGTGCCAAGGTATGTGCACGTGATTATCATACACACGTGGTAGTGTGTGGAACAGACAAATTGTTGGAATATTACCAAAGATCCATATAAGCCTTACTTCTGTTATAAGTTAACGGCTGTGCTAGACTCCTCTCCAACCCCATCTTTTCCCCTTTCCCGGCAAACCCCTAATTCCTGTCCTTGTCATCTCCAAGCTCAGCTTCTCCAATGGTCTCCTAGCCAAACTCCCTATTTCCATCATCTACCAACTACAACTTATTCAGAAAACCATGGCTTGTATCTTCCAAGTTCCACGCCCCATCACTCTGTCCTTTTCAAGCTCCACTGGCACTCCCTATCCCAGTGAAGTGACCTCAAGATCTCATTTTGTCTTTCAAATCAATCTGTGGTCTTGCTCCGTACCACCTCAGCAATCTCCTCCAGGCAAATGTCACCACATGGTCTGTCTGCGCTGACACTGGGTAACTCTTGTTCCCCGCTCCGTCTGTTCCACCATTGGCACCTCTCTTTCAGCCATTAGGCCCTGCCCTCGAACCCCCTCCCTGAATTCCTCCACCTTGTCACCTCTCTCTCTGTTTTCAGAACCTTTCCCTTTTTGACAAATTCTCTGTCCCCTTAATTTTTCCAGCATTTCCTTCTCCCATCCTGTTTGGTTTCCACTGTTTTACTCTCAACTCGGCTCTGAGATTTCTCTCTGTACATCAGCACGAGCACTGTAGAAAGATGTTGTTAGCTTTTATATTGACAGCGCAGCATAAGCCCAGAAGGAAAGAAGCTGGTACTCCGCATCTCAGAACTCTACACCACCCACATCATTCAAAGCAGGCACCAGAATAGAAACACGCCCTCCAAAGGGTCTTAAGTGAGTTTGATGAGGCGACGCAGGATGATCATGGGTGGGGTGGTGGGTGAAGACAAGCAGAGGCACAGAAAGGCCACAGGTCCTGCTGAGTTGATTCGTGACTACGTCAATGGCCGCTGATGAAGCAAAGGATCCTCATAAATATTGTGCCGATGAGCAAGTCGCGTGCCTCACTACACAAGGTGATGCAACCTAATCTGGGTAGAGTTGCAGCTTCTATCATGGACTGTATCATGCAATGTAAGAGCACTTTGCTCGTCAGGCTGACCTCTATTCCTAGTCCCTCGCCATTTTCGACAGAGCTGAAACGTAACCAACTAGTAGCCTACACTAAAGGCATTCTGTATTTGCGTCAATTGAAGACAACTTAATTCCCTGGGAGACGAGGGCAAATCAACTCAGATCACATCTGTACATTTCCTGCACACTGATTTAAAGCAGAATTGGCTGAAGACTGGAAAATAAGATTTCCTGCTCAACCTTTCAGAACGATGTCAAGGCCTTAGAGAGTGTGCAAAGGAGATTTGCTAGAATGGTACCAGGGATGGGGGACATCAGTTACATGGCGAGATTAGAGAAGCTGGGGTTGTTCTCTTCTGAGTAGAGAAGGTTACGGGGAGATTTAACAGAGGTGCTCAAAATCATAAATGGTTTTGACAGAGTAAATAAGTAGAAACTGTTTCCAGTGGCAGAAGGGTTGGTAACCTGAGGTCACAGATTTCAGGTGATTGCCAAAAGAACCAGAGGCGACGTGAGGAGAATTTTTTTACGCAGCGAGTTGTTATGATCTGGAATGCACTGCCTGAAAGGGTGGTGGAAGCAGATTCAACAATAACCTTAAAAAGGGAATTGAATGAATACTTGAAAGGGAACAATTTGCAGGGCCAACGGGAAAGAGCAGGGGAGTGGGACTAATTGGTTAGCTCTTTCAAAGAGCCGGCACAGGCATGATGGGCCGAATGGCCTCCTTCTGTGCTGTGTCATTCTATGATTCTATAACCTCTCAGGCTGGGAACCACATGTGCTGTAGGAGGGAACGCCCTTGAGGTAATGAGATTGAGAAGTGTCTGCCCATGTGTCCGCAAAGTACAAGTTCTTACCAACTGCCAGTCTGGCAAGGTTCACTTGTAAAGCATGACCTACAGGACTGCTCTGGCTGTATTCGTTGTGGTGTGGAAAGTTGTGCTAAGGAAATGCTTTGATTCTTCCGCACAGATGTGAACGAGTGCGAGGTTTTCCAACTGGAAGGGTTCGCCAGTCTCTGCATGCATACCTGTGTAAACATCCCTGGGTCCTACCGCTGCACCTGTCCTGCTGCGTACAAACTTCTCAATGATGGTAGGAGCTGTGATGGTAAGTCCCCACATATGGAAGCCATGAGTGAAGTTTTTCTTTTGTTATCCATTCTTAGGAAATGGGCGACGCTGGCAATGTCGGTCATTTATTGCCCACCCGTAGTTGCCCTTGAGAAGGTGGTGGTGAGCCGCCTTCTTGAACCGCTGCAGTCCGTGTGGTGAAGCTACTCGCACAGTGCTGCTAGGGAGGGAGTTTTGACCCAGCGACAATGAAGGAACGGCGATCCCTGGAGTCCAACTAGTAAATATCAGCCGGCTTAGCAAAAGTCCACGCAAACCTGAGCAAGGTTTAAGTTTTCAACCGTGTTTGATTCAATGGCTCTTTTTTTAATTGCTTTGAGGAATCCAAGCAAAAGTGGCACTATTCCACTTCAAGCCAGTTATCCTGTCAGTTTCCAGAGTTCAAATTGAGCCCACAAGTATTCTGCGCAAAAAAGTCATTTGTGACAGTGCCAAGTGAGATCAAGGCACTTCCCGAGAGGGACAGAGGGTGCCCTTAGGCATTTCCTACCAACTGACTCAGAGAAACATTGCCATTAAGGATAGGGTGACTGAACACCTTGAAAATTTTTAGTTGATCAGAGAGAGCCCGCATGGATTTGTGAAAGGTAGGTCATGCCTGACATCTTCCCTTGTACGAGGTATGACTCCAGCCAGTGGAGTGTTTTCCGCCTGATTCCCATTGACTTCAATTTTACTAGGACTCCTTGATGCCTGTAAGGCTTTGCGTGCGTGTCTCTCAGCCTGTGAGATTCGCGCGGCTCTGTGCAGCCTGTATGTCAGTGCGGGTTTAGGCCTTGTTGCCTGTTCTGGTCTCCAGCCAGTCTGGGAGCACTAGACACACCTGTGAGTGGTTCGAATCACTCGCCCTTACGGTTCTAGACACTGGACTTAGATGCGAGAGCAGTAATGGAGATGAAACTCATGTAGACTCGGTTGAATGGTACGAAATGGAAAATCTTTATTGCATGATATTTAAGATTACGAAATACATGTCATAAGCACAGATTAATGACAGTACAATCTTACACACAGTTATGTAACTAATTCTAGGGAAACGAGGAACGAACGACACACCGTAAATAGGGGCACACATTACAAGTATCCTTAATACTTAAACCCTCCCCTATCAATATCTGTCCTAGCTGGATTCGTAGGATTCGAGACTCATGCTCACCACTCGTGATAACTCGGAGAAATTCCGAATAGCTGATCGGATGTTTTCGCCGCAGCACCCACGTGTCGATCAGGGGGTCTCCTGGCCCCACTTGTTTACTTGCTTCTGCTCCGGCTAGCAGGCTGGAACGTCTGTTGTTGTGAAGATCTGTGTTGGCTTTCAGAGTTTGGACAATGCTCAAAAAAGAATCTTCCTGTGCCCTCGCACAGGTTCGATAAAACTCGAAGAAGAATCTTCCTGGCAAGGAAAAATGTCAATTTGACCTACAGGCGCGGTCGGGGCTTACTGACCGTGGCGATAAGTATAGTCCTCTTCTCTTCTCATCTCATCTCATCTCACCTCATCTCATCTCATCTCGGGCCTTTGGTTCCGAGACCGTTTAACGACTTATCGGAATGGTGCGCCCGCTTCAAGGCTTCAGAGCCCAGCTCTACACAGGTCTTCGCCACACGGCACGAGTTCAACAGTCTTTTAAAAGAGACACCAGGCAAGCAGGAACAAGACGGCGAGTCAAAACACAGGAGCAGCCACGAGGATACGAGTCAATCGGATAAGAGAAAGATGGACGGTTGGAGCTTGTAATTATAGTACAAAATCTTCCGTTTCCCGCCCAATCTTAATGCCTTTTCTTTTGTTTGGGTTTGGCGCTCAAATGTCTTGTATAGGTGATCTCCGTTTTTAATGGGTTTCGGGGCTACTCGTAAATGCCTGAGTACCTGTTAATATTTCTCCCATTGTTTAATCGGTCGGTGTTCTCCCTGGAGGGGTTTTTTTTTGGGCTTCCAAGTGTCTTGTATAACTACCCGCTAACGGCTCTCTCTCATCGTAGAGTCGTTGGGATTTTACATATTAATGTCTTTGGATGGGCCCTTGATTACTTGGTACAATAGCTTTCATTCGTACCTGGGAGACCGATTTCAGTATTTATGTGTATACTGCAAACCCATAATGTCTCGTGTATTATCTTCAATGTGCTGAATCTTAATCGATCTTGCACAAATGTTTATTGGAACGCCATCTTGTCTGCCTGTCGAAAAGTCTAGAATGTTCCGCCATGAGGTGCGGCGGCCATTTTACAAGCTGCTTGTGTCCACTTTGAAAAACCTGACAGCATTCTGCTGAAATAAAAGCTGTTTGAACGAAACTCTGTGTTTTCTCCTTATTTATAAAATCGCGATATATTGCGAATTCTACAGTCCCTCCTGTTGATGCGAATAACTCCGCTTATCGTATCAAAAATATTGTGGTGAGCAATATTATCTCGATTTTCTCCGAATCCAGAAAATTAATCCCATAACTTAATCTATCTAGGGTCTTTGTGTCGTCCTTATTTCCCCAGAAAATTACATTTTATATCACCGTAGGCATTATTTGCCTTTAAACTTACACCACTTGTTTTCCTTCCCGGCGTAACCAGGCCGATGCCTCTCGTATCACCTGTATATTCATATTTTATTCAGGGAAAGGAAAAACAAAACCCAAAACCAAACAATCATTTTTAACTACAACACCATCACCAAAATAATCAACACCAACTCTTAAAACATGTCGAGTTCCCAACGTATTTACATTCTTTAAAAATCATGATCGAGTACAAACTTCTGCGGCGCACGTGGCGAGCGGGAGTGACGCCATTTTCCGATTACACGGTGTTTTCATCGTGCACGCGCACGTAACGTTCTCGCCACTCTCCCGTGCTTTCATGCTTGGTGAGGCGTTTGTCTCTTTTACAATGTACGACCAATAGGTACACTACAATAAAAACTTGGCATACGACTAAAATGTGGGAGGCTATTCTGATCCATGAAGGCACTTCAATATTGGTGAACAGATTCCACCACGGTGGAACTACTATATCCAGAATGTCTGTCCCTATTTCGACAGTTTTCTGTTCTAATGTGTAAAAATGTTTCTGTGACACCGCGACGGCTTTTAAAAGCTTGGTGAGGTGTTCAGGGAGAGGGGGAATGAGGTATCCGAAATGCGCGACGAATCGCTGCAAGTCGGTGAAATTCTCTTTTACTGTGAGATGAACCGTGGATGGTTCAGGGATTGGGACAATTCGCTGTTGTGCTACTTGAACTTCCGCCCTGGGTTTGAAACAGAAACTGCTGTCACTCACCGGACACCGGCTACGGTTTCCATGCTGGTAGTGTTGCGCTGCAGTGGTAACACAATATGTTCCACCCCCGATGTATGCTACCTGCAGAGGCACATGATCTTGTGCCATTGCCTCCATGGTGCAATTCATGGACTTGGCGCCAGCCGTTCTGAACCCGCACTGTGGTGTTAAAAAGGCATTCAAGTGCTGGGGACACAGTATTATGTGTGCTCCCCTGCCACGACAACCAGAGAGATCTGTACCTGTCATCGTTTGCTCCCAGCGGATGACGTAGGGTGGAACCGCTGCATAGCGAATGTGGGCTCCCCACTGAATGACACCAATGTTCTCTACCCGATATACCGGGGCGGGCTTTGCTGTGTCGCCCAAAACCGGCATACGTAAAACTATACCCATGATGGTATGGTTTGATCGTCCGCAGTCCACGGGGACTGGGTAAGCTTTTGAAGCTAGCCTGAGCTGGCACGGGCTTAATGCGTTCTGAAAAGGGTGGAGCGCCCGCAGGTGTTTGTTACTTATCCAGGACGGGACCAAACCTTGTTTTAAATCCTCCAAATTACTGCGGCCCTCGCCCAGTAACCACGCCCCGTAAAGCACGCACACCTCATTCTGCGCAGCTTGATCGGATGCATTCCGATCTTCCCTAATCAGGGCATTTACCGTCTTTGCATGTTTCTCTAACTCTGCTGTAATTTCCTTTAAATGGAGAGTCATGGCTTGGTCCTCGTGTAAACCCGACCCTACCACTTTGTTCTCATCTGTTAGAATGTCTTTTAATTGAGTCTTTAAACCATTAATCTGGGTCTGCAGCTCCACACTCTCTAGAGCGTTGACCACAGATGTACCTGTGTTGAAAGCAGTGAACGCGTCGTTCACTACACCCCTTCTTTGCCTCCCTACTTGATCCAAAACTTCATGTGGTGCGGTGTACAAACTTGTTTTATCAATTTCCGCGAAATCGACTTCGTAAAATTGTCTGAACATCTTGGTCAACAGGACCTGATACAACTGTTCCGTCTTTTTGGGGCACCATTCTGGTAACCGCACCTCGGTGAGATTTAAAATCACCGAGGCCACCGCGTAATGTACCCCCTGGAATAGTATCTGGTCTGTGGGGACCAGTACCAAACCATTCCCGGGTCCCTTACTAGTTTTTGGGCACCCTTCTTCCTTAGCTAGAACCACCGGAATCGTGGGCGGGGCTTTGCGTGGGCGCGTAATGAGTTCAGTGGCATTTACCGGGATCGAAGAGTATGGGGCTCCGCACCCCCTGGTGCTCGCATCCCACCTCATCCCCTGTCCGTTATCCTGCCATTGATTAATGAAGAATATGGATATGCCTTTGGGGCAAGGGTATTTTGACCCCCACATGCATACATAAATTCCCTCATCCGGTTCCCACCATTTGTCCCAACAGACTCTCACTTGTCCGTTTGTCCCCGTAATTGTCCGATGGGTATTATTACCCAGTCGTTCCCACTCGACCGAAGAGTTCCTCATAGTTTTGCTCAGCTTTCGCAGCCACCACCATCGGCTCAATGGGACATTCCCACTACAAGTCAAACAAATCCGTTTGCCGACGGTGACGCTGATCCTGGGTGCGATGATCCTTACATGGGGCACATTAAAGAAGTCTCTTGGTAGGCAAACCCCGATGTGCTGGAATACTCCGTTGAGTTCATTCCCAGCCATCCTGGCCTGTAGAATTCGCAATATATCGCGATTTTATTAATAAGGAGAAAACACAGAGTTTCGTTCAAACAGCTTTTATTCCAGCAGAATGCTGCCAGGTTGTTCAAAGTGGACACAAGCAGCCTGTAAAATGGCCGCCGCACCTCGTGACAGAACATTCTAGACTTTTCGACAGGCAGACAAGATGGCGTTCCAATAAACATTTGTGCAAGATCGATTAAGATTCAGCACAGTGAAGATAATACACGAGACATTATGGGTTTGCAGTATACACATAAATACTGAAATCGGTCTCCCAGGTACGAATGAAAGCTATTGTACCGAGTAATCAAGGGCCCATCCAAAAGACATTAATATGTAAAATCCCAACGACTCTACGATGAGAGAGCCGTTAGCGGGTAGTTATACAAAACACTTGGAAGCCCCAAAACCCCTCCAGGGAGAACACCGACCGATTTAACAATGGGAGAAATATTAATAGGTACTCAGACATTTACGAGTAGCCCCGAAACCCATTAAGAACGGAGATCACCCATACAAGACATTTGAGCGCCAGACCCTAACAAAAGAAAGGACATTAAGGTTGGGCGGGAAACGGAATATTTTGCACTATAATTGCAGGCTCCAAACCGTCCATCTCTCTCTTATCCTCGTGGCTGCTCCTGTGTTTTGACTCGTAGTCGGGTTCCTGCTTGCCTGGTGCCTCTTTAAAAAAGACTGTCGAACTTTCTGATCCGTTCGGATCTACCTCGTGTCGCGTAACGAAGACCTATGTTGGTAACTGGCAGCGGAACCAAAGGCCCGAGATGAGATGAGATGAGATGAGATGAGATGAGATGAGAAGAGAGGAAGACCATACTCATTGCAACGGTCAGTAAATCCCGACCGCGCCTGTAGGTCGAATAGCCAAGTTTTCCTTGCCAGGAAGACTTCTTTGAACTTGCAAGAACGATTCATCATCGATGATATTGACTAATCTGTGAACTGTGCTCGGAAAAGTACCTGTTAAACCAACCAACACAGGTCTTCATCACAGCAGACGGTCCAGCCTGCTAGCCGGAGCAGAAGCAAGTAAACAAGTGGGACCAGGAGATCTCCTGACCGACACGTGGGTGCTGCGGTGAAAAACATCCGATCAGCTATTCGGAATTTCTCCGAGTTATCACGAGTGGTGAGCATGAGTCTCGAAATCCTACGAATCTAGTTAGGATAGATATTGATAGGGGAGGGTTTAAGTATTAAGGATACTTGTAATGTGTGCCCCTATTTACGGTGTGTCGTTCGTTCCTCGTTTCCCTAGGATCAGCTATATAACTGCTTGTAAGATTGTACTGTCATTAATCTGTGCTTATGACATGTATTTCATAATCTTAAATATCATGCAATAAAGATTTTCCATTTCGTACCATTCAACCGAGTCTACATGAGTTTCATCTCCATTACTGCTCTCGCATCTAAGTCCAGTGTCTAGAACCGTAAGGGCGAGTGATTCGAACCACTCACAGGTGTGTCTAGTGCTCCCAGACTGGCTGGAGACCAGAACAGGCAACAAGGCCTAGACCCGCACTGACATACAGGCTGCACAGAGCCGCGTGAATCTCACAGGCTGCGAGACACGCAGGGTCAGAATCCCTTACAGAAAATGGCGACCGCGGCAGGACACTGACAGCGAGAGGGTAGTGTGTTAGACTTTGGAATGACTGTACGAAATGTTATGCAGGAAAAGATAGCAGATTATGTGTTCGGAAAGGTTAATCTAACTAAGAAATGGATAAGTGAATTGTTAGCGGATAAAAGCCCGCTAGAGGCAGCCGAAAGGTGGACAGATAGTAAAGAACATAAAAAGACACTTGAGAAAGCAGTCTGGCTTATGTGTTACAAAAGGCAGGTTCAGATTTCAAACCAAACCATTACAGCGCCAGTAGCTCGAATCAGTCATTTAGAGGGAGAAATGGATGAGAAGGTCTCTGGAGGGGAAGTGCTCATTAAGAATTTAAATGAGTTGCACCAAGAAAGCCAGGAAATCTCCAGTCACCTTAAAACAAGGATAGATTATCTCGAGTGCCAGGTCACTGAGGCAAAGTTAAATGAGAGCAGGTTAAAGGAAAGATGTGCCGCCAAGCTGCCCAGATAAGAACTCAGGAAGAGAGCTTAACGGGGGTTAGGGCGGCATATAAGTTGGCCCTTGAGGATAAGTTTGAGGGAGCCGACCATAGCGCCTGCCAAAAGGAGATAGAGCACCTCAAAAGGGCCGTAAACAAAGCGAACGGCATGGTGTGCCTTATCAGTCCGTCAGCACACCAGCCGTTAGTAAGTGAGAAGTTTAAGAAATCCCCACCAAGTAAAGCAGAGGAAGTAGTAGCCACTGCGCCTTCCGCGCCACCCAGCTATTCGGAAACCTGGGTAAGGGAGGAAGCAATGGAAGAAACGAAAGAGCCCATTGAGAAAGAAGTGGAAAGGGACCGTTGTATCCAGTAACGGGTATTAAAAGGGGCCCAAACAGAAACGGTGGGGAAGAACCGGGGGATCTCCTCGGACAGCTTGTGTTGCCTCACAGCTCACACCAGCTGAGAGCTATGATAAATCACGTACGGAAGCTGACCGAGTCAGACGACCCTTCCGTACATTTCAGAGAAGTTGAGCAAGCCGCAGCCATTAACGGCTGCGATGATGGGGAGACAGCAAAAATGCTGCTGTTCTCATTAGACAGCTCGGTCCTTCAGTGTCTCTCGGGCGAGAGCAAGAGGGGAACCAAGATTTATGAGGAATTAAAGAATGAGGTCCTGGAAGTGTTGGGGGCGAACGATGAAGGTCCGTTTGCTAGAGTGGGACAGACAGTGCAGATGGAGGGAGAACCCCCGAAGGTTTTTGCCGACAGGCTGTGGCCAGTATATGAGCGCAGCTGTCTAGGTGCGCCCGAGCGCGAAGATGTGGAAGGCGCCGCTTTAACTCATTGGCTTAGGTGCATAATAGCCAACAGTTTACCAGCCGTCAGAGAGCAGGCAAAAGCATGGTTTGATCCCAATGACCCCAACATTACGGAAGAGTCGGTCTTGAATCGACTCACGTTAGGATATCGCAATATAAGGGGTATGGCAACACGTCCCCTTAAGGGAAGAGTACATGAGGTACGACCCGCAGCCCCGTATCAAAGAGAGTGGCATCAGGAGGGTAATCGCGCCCCACAGGCAAGTAATGCTTGTTACGGGTGTGGGAAGACAGGGCACTGGCGCAAGCATTGCAGGAACCCTTGGAAAGATTCCAAGGATAAAAATCCTGCGGTCCGAGCCCAGGCGCCTGTCCCGGTTAGGGAAGCTAATGCACCCACCCCTCCCGACGACATCGAAGTAGTGTTAGGAGCCATGCGCAATCTCTTGAGTGCACGTGGACAGGTGGCGGTCGCAACCGGCCCCGTAGGTGCCGCAGGACCGTCTAATAGTACCCCATGACTAGAACCCACGCAGCCCGTCTACCTGTGTCCGCTTAGCTATGATGCATGGAAGCGACCTTTGGTGGAGATGGAGGTAGAGAAACAGAGGGGTAGTTATTTGTTGGACACGGGAGCTTCTTGCACCATAATCCATACAGATAGCCCTTTTGACTCGCCGCTATCCACCAGGGTCCCATTCACGTTAGCGGGGTTCACAGGAAAAGAACAGGCTGGCACGTTCTCCCTTCCGCTATCCATTCGTTTGGAGCACTTCACCTTAAGTGGAAGTGTATACTGATGGAATGGCAGGAGGGGGGTGGAAGAGGTATTCTCGGGTCTGATCTTCTATCGGGACACGGGATCCTCGTGGACCTCAGAAATCACTGTCTCTGGGGGGCTAAGGGTGAAAAAGGCGAGGTAATAGTGATTCCGGGGGAGGAAGAAACAGGGGTCCTGTGTACCGTACAGCCATCCGGAGGCTACGACCTCAGGCTTATGGTCGCAGATGTCCCAACGGACATGCAAATGTACGTGTCAGATAATATGCACGCGTTTGCAACCCACAAGCACGATTGTGGGAGGGTTGTCGGGTTTGAGGTCAGCGTAGATGGGGACCCCATGACCCGACCCCAAAAGCAGTATAACTTCCCCAAAGAAGCAGAACCCGATATGGAGACAGCAATGTCCTCCTTGGTGCAGCAGGGCGTGTTGAGGCCGATAGCCACACACGTGAACTCCCCATTATGGCCGGTTAGGAAGCCGGATAATTCGTGGAGAGCCACGGTGGACTACAGAGTCCTTAACAGTAACATTCCCGCCTGCGCGCCCACGGTAGCAGCAGTTGCTGACCTAATAGGGAGCATCCCAGCGTCCGCGACCACGTTCACGGTGCTGGATATCTCGAACGGTTTTTGGTCCATCCCGCTGAGGCGAGAGGACCAGTACAAGTTTGCCTTTACTTTCAAAGGACAACAGTACACATGGAACTGTCTGTCACAGGGTTTCCACAGTAGCCCCAGTATTTTCCATCAGTGTATGGCAGGAAGTTTAAAGGAGTTTAGTCAGCCCAATCAGATAGTGCAGTATGTGGATGATTTGCTCCTATTTACGGACTCAAGGGAGGAGCATGGACCACTACTGGACGAGTTATTGGAGCTGCTAGCGAGAAAGGGTTTTAAAATAAATCCTAAGAAAGCACGTATCGGTCAGCGGGAAGTAAAATTCCTGGGACTGACCATACGCGCTGGGGAAAGAGCCATAGACAAAGCAAGGAGGGAGTCGGTGCAAGAATTACCGATTCCCAACAACGTAAGGGGTGTGAGGTCCTTCTTGGGACTGACCGGTTACTGCAGGGATTTTATCGAAGACTATGCGGCCACAGCAGCGCCGCTCCTCCGACTCCTCCATAAGGGGGTGGAGTGGTCTTGGGACGAGGGCTGCCAAGCAGCCTTCGAGAAGTTAAAAAGGGATCTGCAGACCGCGCCAGCCTTAGGGGCCATAGATGGGGGGAAGGAGTTTTTCCTGGAGGTAGCTGCCAGCGGAGACAGCTTGAGCGCTGTGCTGCTCCAAGAGCGTCACGGCAAGCTGAGGCCGGTTGTCTATTCATCCAGGGTGTTAACGGATGTGGAGAGAAGTTTCTCCAATTGCGAAAGGCACCTTTTAGCCACGCATTGGGCTGTGAAAAGATCAGCGATCTTCACAGGGCTCTCTCCCATCACTCTCCTCTGTAAGGGATTCTGACCCTGCGTGTCTCGCAGCCTGTGAGATTCACGCGGCTCTGTGCAGCCTGTATGTCAGTGCGGGTCTAGGCCTTGTTGCCTGTTCTGGTCTCCAGCCAGTCTGGGAACACTAGACACACCTGTGAGTGGTTCGAATCACTCTCCCTTACGGTTCTAGACACTGGACTTAGATGCGAGAGCAGTAATGGAGATGAAACTCATGTAGACTTGGTTTGAATGGTACGAAATGGAAAATCTTTATTGCATGATACTTAAGATTATGAAATACATGTCATAAGCACAGATTAATGACAGTACAATCTTACAAACAGTTATATAGTCGATCTTAGGGAAACGAGAAACGAACGGCACAAAGTAAATAGGGGCACATATTACAAATATCCTTAATCCTTAAACCCTCCCCTATCAATATCTATCCTAAACTAGATTCGTAGGATTTCGAGACTCATGCTCACCACTCGTGATAACTCGGAGAAATTCCGAATAGCTGATCGGATGTTTTTCACCGCAGCACCCACGTGTCGGTCAGGAGATCTCCTGGTCCCACTTGTTTACTTGCTTCTGCTGCTCCGGCTAGCAGGCTGGACCGTCTGCTGTGATGAAGACCTGTGTTGGTTGGTTTAACAGGTACTTTTCGAGCACAGTTGTCAATATCATCGATACGATATGTTTCCTTGCAAGTTCGAAGAAGTCTTCCTGGCAAGGAAAACTTGGATAATCGACCTACAGGCGCGGTCGGGATTTACTGACCGTGGCGATGGATATGGTCTTCCTCTCTTCTCATCTCATCTCATCTCATCTCATCTCATCTCGGGCCTTTGGTTCCGCTGCCAGTTACCAACATAGGTCTTCGTTACGCGACACGAGGTAGATCCGAACGGATCAGAAAGTTCAACAGTCTTTTCAGAAGAGGCAACAGGCAAGCAGAAGCCCAACTACGAGTACACAGGAGCAGCCACGAGGTTACGAATCGATCGGATAAGAGCACAGGGGCAGCCACGATGATAAGAGCAGCAAGAGCAGCAAGAGCAGCAAGAGAAAGAATGGACGGTTTGGAGCCTGCAATTATAGTGCAAAATCTTCCGTTTCCCGCCCAACTATAATGTCCATTCTTTTGTTTAGGGTTTGGCGCTCAAATGTCTTGTATGGGTGATCTCCGTTCTTAATGGGTTTCGGGGCTACTCGTAAATGTCTGAGTACCTGTTAATATTTCTCCCATTGTTAAATCGGTCGGTGTTCTCCCTGGAGGGGTTTGGGGCTTCCAAGTGTCCTGTATAACTACCTGCTAACGGCTCTCTCATCGTAGAGTCGTTGGGATTTTACATATTAATGTCTTTTGGATGGGCCCTTGATTACTCGGTACAATGGCTTTCCTTTGTACCTGGGAGACCGATTTCAGTATCTATGTGTATACTGCAAACCCATAATGTCTCGTGTATTATCTTCACTGTGCTGAATCTTAATCGATCTTGCACAAATGTTTATTGGAACGCCATCTTGTCTGCCTGTTGAAAAGTCTAGAATGTTCTGTCACGAGGTGCGGCGGCCATTTTACAGGCTGCTTGTGTCCACTTTAAACCTGCCAGCATTCTACTGAAATAAAAGCTGTTTGAACGAAACTCTGTGTTTTCTCCTTATTAATAAAATCGCGATATATTGCGAATTCTACAGTCCCTCCTGTTGATGCGAATAACTCCGCTTATCGTATCAAAAATCATAGTGGTGAGCAATATTATCTCGATTTCTCTCCGAATCCAGCAAATTAATCCCATAACTTTAACCTAGCTAGGGTCTCTGTGTCGTCCTCATTTCCCAAGAAAATTACATTTTATATCACCGTAGGCATTATTTGCCCTTAAACTTACACCACTTGTTTTCCTTCCCGGCGTAACCAGGCCGATGCCTCTCGTATCACCTGTATATTCATCTTTTATTCAGGGAAGGAGAAACAGAACTCAAAACCAAACAATCATTTTTAACTGTAACACCATCACCAAAATAAATCAACACCAACTCTTAAAACATGTCGAGTTCCCAACGTATTTACAATCTCTGAAAATCTTATATGAGTACAGGCTTCCGCGGCGCACGTGGCGAGCGGGAGTGACGCCATTTTCCGATTACACGGTGCTCTCATCGTGCACGCGCACGTAACGTTCTCGCCACTCTCCTGTGTTTTCATGCTTGGTGAGGCGTTTGTCTCTTTTACAATGTACAACCAATAGGTACACTACAATGAAAACTTGGCATACGACTAAAATGTGGGAGGCTATTCTGATCCATGAAGGCACTTCAATATTGGTGAACAGATTCCACCACGGTGGAACTACTATATCCAGAATGTCTGTTCCTATTTCGACAGTTTTCTGCTCTAATGTGTAAAAATGTTTCTGTGACACCGCGACGGCTTTCAAAAGCTTGGTGAGGTGTTCAGGGAGAGGGGGAATGAGGTATCCAAAATGCGCGACGAATCGCTGCAAGTCGGTGAAATTCTCTTTTACTGTGAGATGAACAGTGGATGGTTCAGGGATTGGGATAATTCGCTGTTGTGCTACTTGAACTTCCGCCCTGGGTTTAAAACAGAAACTGCTGTCACTCACCGGACACCGGCTACGGTTTCCATGCTGGTAGTGTTGCGCTGCAGTGGTAACACAATATGTTCCACCCCCGATGTATGCTACCTGCGGAGGCACATGATCTTGTGCCATTGCCTCCATGGTGCAATTCATGGACTTGGCGCCAGCCGTTCTGAACCCGCACTGTGGTGTTAAAAAGGCATTCAAGTGCTGGGGGCACAGTATTATGTGTGCTCCCCTGCCACGACAACCAGAGAGATCTGTACCTGTCATCGTTTGCTCCCAGCGGATGACGTACGGTGGAACCGCTGCATAACGAATGTGGGCTCCCCCCTGAATGACACCAATGTTCTCTACCCGATATACCGGGGCGGGCTTTGCTGTGTCGCCCAAAACCGGCATACGTAAAACTATACCCATGATGGTATGGTTCGATCGTCCACAGTCCACGGGGACTGGGTATGCTTCTGAAGCTAGCCTGAGCTGGCACGGGCTTAATGCGTTCTGAAAAGGGTGGAGCGCCCGCAGGTGTTTGTTACTTATCCAGGACGGAACCAAACCTTGTTTTAAATCCTCCAAATTACTGCGGCCCTCGCCCAGTAACCACGCCCCGTAAAGCACGCACACCTCGTTCTGCGCAGCTTGATCGGATGCATTCCGATCTTCCCTAATCAGGGCATTTACCGTCTTTGCATGTTTCTCCAACTCTGCTATAATTTCCTTTAAATGGAGGGTCATGGCTTGGTCCTCGTGTAGACCCGACCCTACCACTTTATTCTCATCTGTTAGAATGTCCTTTAATTGTGTCTTTAAACCATTAATCTGGGTCTGCAGCTCCACACTGTCTAGAGCGTTGACCACAGATGTACCTGTGTTAAAAGCAGTGAACGCATCGTTCACCAAACCCCTTCTTTGCCTCCCTACTTGATCCAAAACTTCCTGTGGTGCGGTGTACAAACTTGTTTTATCAATTTCCGCGAAATCGAATTCGTAAAATTGTCTGAACATCTTGGTCAACAGGACCTGGTACAACTGTTCCGTCTTTTTGGGGCACCACTCTGGTAACCGCACCTCAGTGAGATTTAAAATCACCGAGGCCACCGCGTAATGTACCCCCTGAAATAGTATCTGGTCTGTGGGGACCAGTACCAAACCATTCCCGGGTCCCTTACTAGTTTTAGGGCACCCTTCTTCCTCAGCTAGAACCACCGGAATCGTGGGCGGGGCTTTGCGTGGGCGCGTAATGAGCTCAGTGGCATTTACTGGGATCGGGGAGAATGGGGCTCCGCACCCCCTGGTGCTCGCATCCCACCTCATCCCCTGTCCGTTATCCTGCCACTGATTAATAAAAAATATGGAGATGCCTTTGGGGCAAACGTACTTTGACCCCCACATACATACATAAATTCCCTCATCCGGTTCCCACCATTTGTCCCAACAGACTTTCACTTGTCCGTCTGTCCCCGTAATTGTCCGATGGGTATTATTACCCAGTCGTTCCCACTCGACCGAAGAGTTCCTCATAGTTTTGCTCAGCTTTCGCAGCCACCACCATCGGCTCAATGGGACCTTCCCACTACAAGTCAAACAAATCCGTTTGCCGACGGTGACGCTGATCCTGGGTGCGATGATCCTTACTTTGGGGCACAGTAAAGAAGTCTCTTTGTAGGCAAACCCCGATGTGCTGGAATACTCCGTTGAGTTCGTTCCCAGCCATCCTGGCCACCTTCCCTTGTGGAAATAGGTGCTGGTCTCCTCTGCCTCCCGTCTTCCGGTCCCATCCACCGCGATGGGGGCCGTGTCCCCGGAACATCCAAACACCACGACATCCTTGGTGCGGCCTCGATAGGCCAATCCACATCCGATTGCCACGAGCAATACTAGAATTCGTTCCATCCTTCCTTGGTTCCTGTGATCAGATAGAATGAGGTAGCCAGCCTCGCAAGAGTCTCTGGCTTTTGTGAAGGGTGAGCGGGTCCCCTGACCTCGCCTCACGTAAACTTCAACGTTCGCTGAATAAACTTCAACTAAACCTATCTTTAAAGCTCCCATCATTTTATCGTTTTCTGTTAAAAACACTACAAACTTAACCTTATTAAAACTATAAACTTAACCTTGAACTACTTAAACTTAACCTTGAACTATAAACTTAAAACTTATTACTACTATACAGTGCCGCCCGTTCTCAGGGCGGCCCCTTTAAATTCTGAGAAGGCTGCTGCGAGCTCTTCCCGACGGTGGGAGGGCACTGACCCTTCCCTTTGATCTGCCGCAGCCTGTTGCTGCACTAATCCTTCCTCTGATCTGCCGCAGCCTGTTGCTGCTGCGATGGGGCCGGGCTGTATCTGGGTTGCCTTAACCTTAAGTCTACGCCTTGGGGCAGTCTGGGGACATGACCACATCCTCCTGGGCTGGGGTTCTCTACTTGACCTACGGGGAGTTGCCATGGGCGGGGGTTCCGTGACTGACGGACCGGGTTCCGAGACTCCCATCGGGATGACCTGGGGTTCCATCACAGTCGCTGGCTCCGCCTCCGCTGACTCCGCCTCCCTAACCTCGGGGCTGGCAGTTCGTGGCTCCGCCCTGCTCGGCCCAGCAGGCGGCCCTTCACTCGTGATCTCTGCCTCCCCTGAGGACTGGACGTTCAAAGCGGGCGGCCACATCTCTGGGAGCCACACCGGTACTCTCTGTGCTCCCATAGCGGCTGGCCCTGCCTCCTCTAGCTCCTCCCTCCTGTCCTCGGGACCTGCAGCTTGTGTGTCCACCCTGTGTGGATCTCTACCTACAGCCCCCATTCCCTCCAGACCGTTCCTCAGGAACCACCCGTCATCATCACTATGCTCATCTGCACTATCCTCATCTGACCAGGGTACCCTGAATTCTTCCTCATCTAACCCCCAATTCCAGAAAAACGCTGCATGATCGTCCGGGATGTCCCTTCCCCTGATGCAAGCTGCTATGCCTGCCTGTGTGCCTTGTGGTCCTACCTGGGGCTGTGCTTTCCCATTGGCGGGATTTACCCCTGTAGTTTTCCCTTGCGCACCTGGCTGGTACAGTTTGCATTGGTTTATGTGGAACCACTTAGTGCGCCGAGGTACTTTTACGGCGTAAACCATGGGACTCGCCTTGTCTACAATGTTGTAGGGTCCCATATACAGTGGTTCCAGACTCCCTACTCTGGCGTAGTTTCTGACCATGACCTGGTCTCCTACTTCCCACTCCCGCGTTTTGCGGGGTTCCAGCAACAAGCGATTGCCCTGATGCTGCCTTCCCATGTTCCCAGCCGCCTGCTCATAAACTTGCTTCAGGCGCTCCAAGAGAGTCTGGGCGAACTTGTCCCTGCTTATCTCTTGGAGCTGACCCTCAGTGAGCACCGGCGCTAGCACATGGGTGGGGGTTCGCATGAGCCTCCCAGTCATCACCTCGTGCGGGGAGTACCCCGTACTTTTTGACTGACTGGCCCGGACCCCCATGAGGACTAAAGGCAGAACCTCCGCCCATTTTTGGGGCGAGTTCCTAGTCTCTTTCCTCAATTTCTCCTTCAGGGTCCGGTTCATGCGTTCAACAATCCCGGATGACTGGGGATTGTGTGCTACGTGCCACTTCCCTTCAATGCCCAAAAGCATGAGGGTGTTCTGCATCACCTGGCCGGTGAAATGACTCCCTTGGTCTGACTCCACAAAACGGGGGAGTCCCCACCGCGAGAACACTTCCCGGACCAAGATTTTTGCTGTACCCAGTGCCGTAGCTGTTCGACAAGGGAAGGCTTCCACCCACTTGGAAAACACATCCACCAGGACGAGGCAGTACTTATAACCTCCCTGGGTGGTGGGCAGGGGTCCTATATAGTCGATCTGTATCGACTGCCATGGTCCCTCTACCCTTCTTACGTGTCCCATGGGCACCTTCCTTTTCTGGGGGTCTGGGTTGTTTGCAGCGCACACAAGACAGTTTGCACAGAACTCGCGGACTTGTTCCCTGAGCCCTGGCCACCATCCCGCTTGCTCTACCCGTTGCCAGGTAACCTCGGGCCCGGGGTGCCCTGCCCCTGGTCCCTCGTGAGCCAACTGGAGGAATTCCCTCCTGTGCTGCTGCGGCACAACCCACTGCTCCTCGCGGAACAGCATGCCTTCCTTAACTGAGAGGGTTGCCGTACTGTACGGACCTTCTACCTGCCTCCCCTCAGCAATCGTTTTTAGGACTGCTTTTAGGGCGGGATCCTGGGCTTGGACGGTCTTAAGGTCTAGGGGCAATGCTACCCTGGTGTTCCCGGGATTCCCGTCCCCGCCTCGGACCGCTGCTATGGGTCCGGTCCTATAGGGGTTCCAGAAAGTGCCGTCGCGGGCACCCTCCCTGGCTAGCGCATCCGCCTGCCGGTTGCCCTCCCCACGGGGCTCTGTGGAGGAGTGAGCTTTCACCTTATGGATGAAAATCTCTCCTTCCTCCCCCTACTGCTGCTGCTAAGATCTTTTCCAGCAAGGGCTTCACCGTTAAAGGTCGCCCGTCCGCGGAGGTGTATCCGCGGCGGGACCAAATGGCCAGGTATTCCGTACACGAATTGCAGGTGAACATGCTGTCCGAGCAAATCGTGTATGGGGTTGGGAAAATGTCTGGGTGGGTCACAACGTACACCACGGCAGACAGCTCAGCTTGCTGCGCGCTCATGGTGCTAGGGAGCTTGATCGCCAGGGCAAGGTCTGCCGCAGGGTCATAAACTCCACACCCTGTGAGTCGCTCGCCAGCAGACACTGTGCTAGACCCATCAACATAAATCTCGCGCCCAGTGGGATGTATCCCGGCCCGTAAACCTATGTTGACGTCCCACACCCCTTCCACCGAACACCGGTGGGCTGTACCGGGGTATACCAAATTGGCCGCAAGCCTGGGCTCGCAAAGACCTTTTACTCTAAGATCCAACTGGGAGAGAAGAAGGGTCCAACGCGCAATGCGTGCGCTGCTTACGGTCCCGTCTTTAATCCTCCCATCCAGAAGCATCTTAGTTGGTGTGTGATGTGTGAGGAGAGTGATGGGAGAGAGCCCTGTGAAGATCGCTGATCTTTTCACAGCCCAATGCGTGGCTAAAAGGTGCCTTTCGCAATTGGAGAAACTTCTCTCCACATCCGTTAACACCCTGGATGAATAGACAACCGGCCTCAGCTTGCCGTGACGCTCTTGGAGCAGCACGGCGCTTAAGCTGTCTCCGCTGGCAGCTACCTCCAGGAAAAACTCCTTCCCCCCATCTATGGCCCCTAAGGCTGGCGCGGTCTGCAGATCCCTTTTTAACTTCTCGAAGGCTGCTTGGCAGCCCTCGTCCCAAAGCCACTCCACCCCCTTATGGAGGAGTCGGAGGAGCGGCGCCGCTGTGGCCGCATAATCTTCGATAAAATCCCTGCAGTAACCGGTCAGTCCCAAGAAGGACCTCACACCCCTTACGTTGTTGGGAATCGGTAATTCTTGCACCGACTCCCTCCTTGCTTTGTCTATGGCTCTTTCCCCAGCGCGTATGGTCAGTCCCAGGAACTTTACTTCCCGCTGACCGATACGTGCTTTCTTAGGGTTTATTTTAAAACCCTTTCTCGCTAACAGCTCCAATAACTCGTCCAGTAGTGGTCCGTGCTCCTCCCTTGAGTCCGTAAATAGGAGCAAATCATCCACATACTGTACTATCTGATTGGGCTGACTAAACTCCTTTAAACTTCCTGCCATACACTGATGAAAAATACTGGGGCTATTGTGGAAACCCTGTGGCAGACAGTTCCACGTGTACTGTTGCCCTTTGAAAGTAAAGGCAAACTTGTACTGGTCCTCTCGCCGCAGCGGGATGGACCAAAAACCGTTCGAGATATCCAGCACCGTGAACGTGGTCGCGGACGCTGGGATGCTCCCTATTAGGTCAGCAACTGCTGCTACTGTGGGCGCGCAGGCGGGAATGTTACTGTTAAGGACTCTGTAGTCCACCGTGGCTCTCCACGAATTATCCGGCTTCCTAACCGGCCATAATGGGGAGTTCACGTGTGTGGCTATCGGCCTCAACACGCCCTGCTGCACCAAGGAGGACATTGCTGTCTCCATATCGGGTTCTGCTTCTTTGGGGAAGTTATACTGCTTTTGGGGTCGGGTCATGGGGTCCCCATCTACGCTGACCTCAAACCCGACCACTCTCCCACAATCGTGCTTGTGGGTTGCAAACGCGTGCATATTATCTGACACGTACGTTTGCATGTCCGTTGGGACATCTGCGACCATAAGCCTGAGGTCGTAGCCTCCGGATGGCTGTACGGTACACAGGACCCCTGTTTCTTCCTCCCCCGGAATCACTATTACCTCGCCTTTTTCACCTTTAGCCCCCCAGAGACAGTGATTTCTGAGGTCCACGAGGATCCCGTGTCCCGCTAGGAGATCGGACCCGAGAATACCTCTTCCACCCCCCTTTTGCCATGCCATCAGTATACACTTCCACTTAAGGCGAAGTGTTCCTAAACGAATGGATAGCGGAAGGGAAAACGTGCCAGCCTGTTCTTTTCCTGTGAACCCTGCTAACGTGAATGGGACCTTGGTAGATAGCGGCGAGTCAAAAGGGTTATCTGTATGGATTATGGTGCAAGAAGCTCCCGTGTCCAACAAATAACTACCCTTCTGTTTCTCTACCTCCATCTCCACCACAGGTCGCCTCCACGCATCATAGCTAAGCGGACACAGGTAGACGGGCTGCGCCGGTTCTAGTCATGGGGTACTATTAGACGGTCCTGCGGCACCTACGGGGCCGGTTGTGACCGCCACCTGTCCACGCGCATTCAAGATTAGATTGCGCATGGCTCCTAACACTACTTCGAGGTCGTCAGGAGGGGTGGGTGCCTTAGCTTCCTTAGCCGGGACAGGCGCCTGGGCTCGGACCGCGGGATTTTTATCCTTGGAATCCTTCCAAGGTGTAGAATTCGCAATTATCGCGATTTCATTTTAATAAGGAGAATACACAAGTTTCGTTCAAAACAGCTTTTATTTCAGCGGAATGCTGTCAGGTTTAAATTGGACACAAGCAGCCTGTAAAATGGCCGCCGCACCTCGTGACAGAACATTCTAGACTTTTCAACAGGCAGACAAGATGGCGTTCCATTAAACATTTTTGCAAGATCGATAACGATTCAGCACAGTGAAGATAATACACGAGACATTATGGGTTTACAGTATAAACATAGATACTGGAATCGGTCTCCCAGGTACAAAGGAAAGCCATTGTACCGAGTAATCAAGGGCCCATCCAAAGGACATTAATATGTAAACTCCCAACGACTCTACGATGAGAGAGCCGTTAGCAGGTAGTTATACAGGACACTTGGAAGCCCCAAACCCCTCCAGGGAGAACACCGACCGATTTAACAATGGGAGAAATATTAACAGGTACTCAAACATTCATGAGTAGCCCCGAAACCCATTAAGGACGGAGATCACCCATACAAGACATTTGGGCGCCAAACCCTAAACAAAAGAATGGACATTATAGTTGGGCGGGAAACGGAAGATTTTTGCACTATAATTGCAGGCCCCAAACCGTCCATTCGCTCTCTTGCCGCTCTTGCTCGCTTGCTGCTTTTATCATCGTGGCTGCTCCTGTGTTTTATCCGGTCGATTCGTAACCTCGTGGCTGCTCCTTTGTGCTCGTAGTTGGGCTTCTGCGTGCCTGTTGCCTCTTCTGAAAAGACTGTTGAACTTTCTGATCCGTTCGGATCTACCTCGTGTCGCGTAACGAAGACCTATGTTGGTAACTGGCAGCGGAACCAAAGGCCCGAGATGAGATGAGATGAGATAAGAGGAGAAGAGAAGAAGACCATATCCATCGCCACGGTCAGTAAATCCCGACCGCGCCTGTAGGTCGATCAGCCAAGTCTTCTCGACAGGAAGTTTTCTTCTTTAAACTTCTAACAAAACATATTGCATCAATGATAACTGGACTGTGCAAACACATCGTATCAGTGATATTGACAACGGTGCTCCTCGACTAAACTGTGAAGTCCACCAACAGAGGTCTTCACTACAGCAGACGGTCCAGCCTACTAGCCCGAGCAGCAGAAGCCAGTAAACAAGTGGGACCAGGAGATCTCCTGACCGACACGTGGGTGCTGCGGTGAAAAACATCCGATCAGCTATTCGGGATTTCTCCGAGTTATTACGAGTGGTGAGCATGAGTCTCGAGATCCTACGAAGCTAGTTTAGGATAGATATTGATAGGGGAGGGTTTAAAGATTAAGGATATTTGTAATGTGTGCCCTATTTACGTTGTGCCGTTCGTTCCTCGTTTCCCTAAGATTGACTATAACCGTTTGTAAGATTGTACTGTCATTAATCTGTGCGTATGACATGTATTTCATAATTTTAAGTATCATGCAATAAAGATTTTCCATTTCGTACCATTCAAACCAAGTCTACATGAGTTTTATCTCCATTACTGCTCTCGCATCTAAGTCCAGTGTCTAGAACCGTAAGGGAGAGTGATTCGAACCACTCACAGGTGTGTCTAGTGTTCCCAGACTGGCTGGAGACCAGAACAGGCAACCAGGCCTAGACCCGCACTGACATACAGGCTGCACAGAGCCGCGTGAATCTCACAGGCTACGAGACACGCAGGGTCAGGAGAATCCCTTACAGAAAATGGCGACCGCGGCAGGACACTGGCAGCGAGAGGGTAGTGTGTTAGATTTTGGAATGACTGTACGAAATGTTATGCAGGAAAAGATAGCGGATTATGTGTTTGGAAAGGTTAATCTAACTAAAAAGTGGATAAGCGAATTGTTAGCGGATAAGAGCCCACTAGAGGCAGCTGAAAGGTGGACTGATAGTAAGGAGCATAAAAAGGCAGTTGAGAAAGCAGTCTGGCTTATGTGCTACAAAAGGCAGGTTCAGATTTCAAACCAGACCATTACAGCGCTAACAGCTCGTATCAGCCATTTAGAGGGAGAAATGGAGGAGAAGGTTTCTGGAGGGGAGGTGCTCATTAAGAATTTAAATGAGTTACGCCAGGAAAGCCAGGAAGTCTCCAGTTACCTTAAAACAAGGGTAGAGTATCTCGAGTGCCAGATCACTGAAGCAAAATTGAACGAGAGTAGGATGAAGGAAAGATGTAACCGCCAAGCTGCCCAGATAAGAACTCAAGAAGAGAGCTTAATGGGGGTTAGGTCGGCGTATAAGTTGGCCCTTGAGGATAAGTTTCAGGGAGCCGACCATAGCGCCTGCCAAAAAGAGATAGAGAGCCTCAAAAAGGCCGTGAATAATGCGAACGGCATGGTGTGCCTTATCAATCCGTCGGCGCGCCAGCCGCTAGTAAATGAGAGATTTAGAAATTCCCCACCAAGTAAAGCAGAAGAAGTAGTAGCCACTGCGCCCTCCGCGCCACCCAGCTATTCAGAAACCTGGGTTAGGGAGGAAGCAACGGAAGAAACAAAAGAGCCCGTTGAAAAGGAAGTAGAAAAGGGATCGTTGTATCCAGTAACGGGGATTAAAAGGGGCCCAAGCAGAAACGGTGGGGAAGAACCGGGGGATCTCCTCGGACAGCTGGTGTTGCCTCACAGTTCACATCAGCTGAGAGCCATGATAAACCACGTAAGGAAGCTGACCGAGATAGACGACCCTTCCGTACATTTCAGGGAAGTTGAGCAAGCCGCAGCCATTAACGGCTGCGATGATGGGGAGACAGCAAAAATGCTGCTGTTCTCATTAGACAGCTCGGTCCTTCAGTGTCTCTCAGGCGAGAGCAAGAGGGGAAACAAAAGTTATGAGGAATTGAAAAATGAGGTCCTAGAAGTAGTGGGAGCGAACGACGGAGGTCCGTTTGCTAGAGTGGGACAGACAGTGCAGATGGAGGGAGAACCCCCGAAGGTTTTTGCCGACAGGCTGTGGCCAGTATATGAGCGCAGCTGTCTAGGTGCGCCCGAGCGCGAAGATGTGGAAGGCGCCGCTTTAATTCATTGGCTTAGGTGCATAATAGCCAACAGTTTACCAGCCGTTAGAGAGCAGGCAAAAGCCTGGTTCGATCCCAATGACCTCAACCTTACGGAAGAGTCGGTCTTGAATCGACTCACGTTAGGTTACCGTAACATAAGGGGTATGACGACACGTCCCTTTAAGGGAAGAGTACATGAGGTACGACCCGCAGCCCCGGCTCAAAGAGAGTGGCATCAGGAGGGTAATCGCGCCCCACAGGCAAGTAATGCCTGTTACGGGTGTGGGAAGACAGGGCACTGGCGCAAGCACTGCAGGAACCCTTGGAAGGATTCCAAGGATAAAAATCCCGCGGTCCGAGCCCAGGCGCCTGTCCCGCCTAAGGAAGCAAAGGCACCCACCTCTCCCGACGACCTCGAAGCAGTGTTAGGAGCCATGCGCAAGATGGTTTTGAATGCGCGTGGACAGGTGGCGGTCGCAACCGGCCCCGTAGGTGCCGCAGGACCGTCTAATAGTGCCCCATGACTAGAACCAGCACAGCCCGTCTACCTGTGTCCGCTCAGCTATGATGCGTGGAGGCGACCTGTGGTGGAGATGGAGGTAGAGAAACAGAAGGGCAGTTATTTGTTGGACACGGGAGCTTCTTGCACCATAATCCATACAGATGACCCTTTTGACTCGCCGCTATCTACCAAGGTCCCATTCACGCTAGCAGGGTTCACAGGGAAAGAACAGGCTGGCACGTTTTCCCTCCCGCTATCCATTCGTTTAGGGACACTTCGCCTTAAGTGGAAGTGTATACTGATGGCATGGCAAAAGGGGGGTGGAAGAGGTATTCTCGGGTCCGATCTCCTAGCGGGACACGGGATCCTCGTGGACCTCAGAAATCACTGTCTCTGGGGGGCTAAAGGTGAAAAAGGCGAGGTAATGGTGATTCAAGGGGAGGAAGAAACAGGGGTCCTGTGTACCGTACAGCCATCCGGAGGCTACGACCTCAGGCTTATGGTCGCAGATGTCCCAACGGACATGCAAACGTACGTGTCAGATAATATGCACGCGTTTGCAACCCACAAGCACGATTGTGGGAGGGTGGTCGGGTTTGAGGTCAGCGTAGATGGGGACCCCATGACCCGACCCCAAAAGCAGTATAACTTCCCCAAAGAAGCAGAACCCGATATGGAGACAGCAATGTCTTCCTTGGTGCAGCAGGGCGTGTTGAGGCCGATAGCCACACACGTGAACTCCCCATTATGGCCGGTTAGGAAGCCGGATAATTCGTGGAGAGCCACGGTGGACTACAGAGTCCTTAACAGTAACATTCCCGCCTGCGCGCCCACAGTAGCAGCAGTTGCTGACCTAATAGGGAGCATCCCAGCGTCCGCGACCACGTTCACGGTGCTGGATATCTCGAACGGTTTTTGGTCCATCCCGCTGCGGCGAGAGGACCAGTACAAGTTTGCCTTTACGTTTAAAGGGCAACAGTACACGTGGAACTGTTTGCCACAGGGTTTCCACAATAGCCCCAGTATTTTTCATCAGTGTATGGCAGGAAGTTTAAAGGAGTTTAGTCAGCCCAATCAGATAGTACAGTATGTGGATGATTTGCTCCTATTTACGGACTCAAGGGAGGAGCACGGACCACTACTGGACGAGTTATTGGAGCTGTTAGCGAGAAAGGGTTTTAAAGTAAACCCAAAGAAAGCACGTATCGGTCAGCAGGAAGTAAAATTCCTGGGACTGACCCTACGCGCTGGGGAAAGAGCCATAGACAAAGCAAGGAGGGAGTCGGTGCAAGAATTACCGATTCCCAACAACGTAAGGGGTGTGAGGTCCTTCTTGGGACTGACCGGTTACTGCAGGGATTTTATCGAAGATTATGCGGCCACAGCGGCGCCGCTCCTCCGACTCCTCCATAAGGGGGTGGAGTGGCTTTGGGACGAGGGCTGCCAAGCAGCCTTCGAGAAGTTAAAAAGGGATCTGCAGACCGCGCCAGCCTTAGGGGCCATAGATGGGGGGAAGGAGTTTTTCCTGGAGGTAGCTGCCAGCGGAGACAGCTTAAGCGCCGTGCTGCTCCAAGAGCGTCACGGCAAGCTGAGGCCGGTTGTCTATTCATCCAGGGTATTAACGGATGTGGAGAGAAGTTTTTCCAATTGCGAAAGGCACCTTTTAGCCACGCATTGGGCTGTGAAAAGATCAGCGATCTTCACAGGGCTCTCTCCCATCACTCTCCTCACACATCACACACCAACTAAGATGCTTCTGGATGGGAGGATTAAAGACGGGACCGTAAGCAGCGCACGCATTGCGCGTTGGACCCTTCTTCTCTCCCAGTTGGATCTTAGAGTAAAAGGTCTTTGCGAGCCCAGGCTTGCGGCCAATTTGGTATACCCCGGTACAGCCCACCGGTGTTCGGTGGAAGGGGTGTGGGACGTCAACATAGGTTTACGGGCCGGGATACATCCCACTGGGCGCGAGATTTATGTTGATGGGTCTAGCACAGTGTCTGCTGGCGAGCGACTCACAGGGTGTGGAGTTTATGACCCTGCGGCAGACCTTGCCCTGGCGATCAAGCTCCCTAGCACCATGAGCGCGCAGCAGGCTGAGCTGTCTGCCGTGGTGTACGTGGTGACCCACCCAGACATTTTCCCAACCCCATACACGATTTGCTCGGACAGTATGTTCACCTGCAATTCGTGTACGGAATACCTGGCCATTTGGTCCCGCCGCGGATACACCTCCGCGGACGGGCGACCTTTAACGGTAAAGCCCTTGCTGGAAAAGATCTTAGCAGCAGCAGTAGGGGAGGAAGGGGAGATTTTCATCCATAAGGTGAAAGCTCACTCCTCCACAGAGCCCCGTGGGGAGGGCAACCGGCAGGCGGATGCGCTAGCCAGGGAGGGTGCCCGCGACGGCACTTTCTGGAACCCCTATAGGACCGGACCCATAGCAGCGGTCCGAGGCGGGGACGGGAATACCGGGAACACCAGGGTAGCATTGCCCCTAGACCTTAAGACCGTCCAAGCCCAGGATCCCGCCCTAAAAGCAGTCCTAAAAACGATTGCTGAGGGGAGGCAGGTAGAAGGTCCGTACAGTACGGCAACCCTCTCAGTTAAGGAAGGCATGCTGTTCCGCGGGGAGCAGTGGGTTGTGCCGCAGCAGCACAGGAGGGAATTCCTCCAGTTGGCTCACGAGGGACCAGGGGCAGGGCACCCCGGGCCCGAGGTTACCTGGCAACGGGTAGAGCAAGCGGGATGGTGGCCGGGGCTCAGGGAACAAGTCCGCGAGTTCTGTGCAAACTGTCTTGTGTGCGCTGCAAACAACCCAGACCCCCAGAAAAGGAAGGTGCCCATGGGACACGTAAGAAGGGTAGAGGGACCATGGCAGTCGATACAGATCGACTATATAGGACCCCTGCCCACCACCCAGGGAGGTTATAAGTACTGCCTCGTCCTGGTGGATGTGTTTTCCAAGTGGGTGGAAGCCTTCCCTTGTCGAACAGCTACGGCACTGGGTACAGCAAAAATCTTGGTCCGGGAAGTGTTCTCGCGGTGGGGACTCCCCCGTTTTGTGGAGTCAGACCAAGGGAGTCATTTCACCGGCCAGGTGATGCAGAACACCCTCATGCTTTTGGGCATTGAAGGGAAGTGGCACGTAGCACACAATCCCCAGTCATCCGGGATTGTTGAACGTATGAACCGGACCCTGAAGGAGAAATTGAGGAAAGAGACTAGGAACTCGCCCCAAAAATGGGCGGAAGTTCTGCCTTTAGTCCTCATGGGGGTCCGGGCCAGTCAGTCAAAAAGTACGGGGTACTCCCCGCACGAGGTAATGACCGGCAGGCTCATGCGAACCCCCACCCATGTGCTAGCCCCGGTGCTCACTGAGGGTCAGCTTCAAGAGATAAGCAGGGACAAGTTCGCCCAAACTCTCTTGGAGCGCCTGAAGCAAGTTTATGAGCAGGCGGCTGGGAACATGGGAAGGCAGCATCAGGGCAATCGCTTGTTGCTGGAACCCCGCAAAACGCGGGAGTGGGAAGTAGGAGACCAGGTCATGGTCAGAAACTACGCCAGAGTAGGGAGTCTGGAACCACTGTATATGGGACCCTACAACATTGTAGACAAGGCAAGTCCCATGGTTTACGCCGTAAAAGTACCTCGGCGCACTAAGTGGTTCCACATAAACCAATGCAAACTGTACCAGCCGGGTGCGCAGGGGAAAACTACAGGGGTAAATCCCGCCAATGGGAAAACACAGCCCCAGGTAGGACCACAAGGCACACAGGCAGGCGTAGCAGCTTGCATCAGGGGAAGGGACATCCCGGACGATCATGCAGCGTTTTTCTGGAGTTGGGGGTTAGATGACGAAGAACCCAGGGTACCCTGGTCAGATGAGGATAGTGCAGATGAGCATAGTGATGATGACGGGTGGTTCCTGAGGAACGGTCTGGGGGGAATGGGGCCGATAGGTAGAGATCCACACGGGGTGGACACACAAGCTGCAGGTCCCGAGGACAGGAGGGAGGAGCTAGAGGAGGCAGGGCCAGCCGCTATAGGAGCACAGAGAGTACCAATGTGGTTCCCAGAGGTGTGGCCGCCCGCTTTGAACGTCCAGTCCTCAGGGGAGGCAGAGATCACGAGTGAAGGGCCGCCTGCTGGGCCGAGCAGGGCGGAGCCACGAAATGCCAGCCCCGAGGTTAGGGAGGCGGAGTCAGCGGAGGCGGAGCCGGCGACTGTGATGGAACCCCAGGTCATCCCGTTGGAGGTCTCGGAACCCGGTCCGTCCGTCACGGAACCCCCGCCCATAGCAACTCCCCGTAGGTCAAGTAGAGAACCCCAGCCCAGGAGGATGTGGTCATGTCCCCAGACTGCCCCAAGGCGTAAAATTCAGGTTAAGATAACCCGGGTAGAGACAGGCCACATCGCAGCAGTAACAGGCTGCGGCAGATCAGAGGAAAGGGTCAGCGCAGCAACAGGCTGCGGCAGATCAGAGGGAAGGGTCAGTGCCCTCCCACCGTCGGGAAGAGCTCGCAGCAGCCTTCTCAGAATTTAAAGGGGCCGCCCTGAGAACGGGCGGCACTGTAAAGTATTAGTTTTAAGTTTTAAGTTTATAGTTCAAGGTTAAGTTTTAAGTTTATAGTTCAAGGTTAAGTTTTAAGTTTATAGTTTAAGGCTAAGTTTGTAGTGTTTTAACAGAAAACGATAAAATGATGGGAGTTTTAAGGCTAGGTTTAGAGGAAGTCTATTCAGCAAACGTTGAAGTTTACGTGAGGCGAGGTCAGGGGACCCGCTCACCCTTCACAAAAGCCAGAGACTTTTTGCGAGGCTGGCTACCTCATTCTATCTGATCACAGGAACCAAGGAAGGATGGAACGACTTCTAGTATTGCTCGTGGCAATCGGATGTGGATTGGCCTATCGAGGCCACACCAAGGATGTCGTGGTGTTTGGATGTTCCGGGGACACGGCCCCCATCGCGGTGGATGGGACCGGAAGACGGAAGGCAGAGGGGACCAGCACCTATTTCCACAAGGGAAGGTGGCCAGGATGGCTGGGAACGAACTCAACGGAGTATTCCAGCACATCGGGGTTCGCCTACAAAGAGACTTCTTTAATGTGCCCCAAAGTACGGATCATCGCACCCAGGATCAGCGTCACCGTCGGCAAACGGATTTGTTTGACCTGTAGTGGGGATGTCCCATTGAGCCGATGGTGGTGGCTGCGAAAGCTGAGCAAAACTATGAGGAAACTCTTCGGTCGAGTGGGAACGACTGGGTAATAATACCCATCGGACAATTACGGGGACAGACGGACAAGTGAAAGTCTGTTGGGACAAATGGTGGGAACCGGATGAGGGGATTTATGTATGTATGTGGGGGTCAAAGTACGTTTGCCCCAAAGGCATCTCCATATTTTTTATTAATCAGTGGCAGGATAACGGACAGGGGATGAGGTGGGATGCGAGCACCAGGGGGTGCGGAGCCCCATTCTCCCCGATCCCAGTAAATGCCACTGAACTCATTACGCGCCCACGCAAAGCCCCGCCCACGATTCCGGTGGTTCTAACTGAGGAAGAAGGGTGCCCTAAAACTAGTAAGGGACCCGGGAACGGTTTGGTACTGGTCCCCACAGACCAGATACTATTTCAGGGGGTACATTACGCGGTGGCCTCGGTGATTTTAAATCTCACTGAGGTACGGTTACCAGAGTGGTGCCCCAAAAAGACGGAACAGTTGTATCAGGTCCTGTTGACCAAGATGTTCAGACAATTTTACGAGTTTGATTTTGCAGAAATTGATAAGACAAGCTTGTACACCGCACCGCACGAAGTTTTGGGTCAGGTGGGGAGACAAAGAAGGGGTGTTGTGAACGACTGTTCACTGCTTTTAACACAGGGACATCTGTGGTCAACGCTCTAGACAGTGTGGAGCTGCAGACCCAGATTAATGGTTTAAAAACACAGTTAAAAGACATTCTAACAGATGAGAATAAAGTGGTAGGGTCAGGTCTGCACGAGGACCAAGCCATGACTCTCCATTTAAAGGAAATTATAGCAGAGCTGGAGAAACATGCGCGTACGGTAAATGCCCTGATTAGGGAAGATCGGAATGCATCCGATCAAGCTGCGCAGAACGAGGTGTGCGTGCTTTACGGGGCGTGGTTACTGGGCGAGGGCCGCAGTAATTTGGAGGATTTAAAACAAGGTTTGGTTCCGTCCTGGATAAGTAACAAACACCTGCGGGCGCTCCACCCTTTTCAGAACGCATTAAGTCCGTGCCAGCTCAGGCTAGCTTCAGAAGCTTACCCAGTCCCCGTGGACTGCGGACGTTCAAACCATACTATTATGGGAATAGTATTACGCATGCCGGTTTTGGGCAACACAGCAAAGCCCGCCCCGGTATATCGGGTAGAGAACATTGGTGTCATTCAGGGGGGAGCCCACATTCGTTATGCAGCGGTTCCACCTTACGTCATCCGCTGGGAGCAAACGATGACAGGTACAGATCTCTCTGGTTGTCGTGGCAGGGGAGCACACATAATACTGTGCCCCCAGCACTTGAATGCCTTTTTAACACCACAGTGCGGGTTCAGAACGGCTGGCGCCAAGTCCATGAATTGCACCATGGAGGCAATGGCACAAGATCATGTGCCTCCGCAGGTAGCATACATCGGGGGTGGAACATATTGTGTTACCACTGCAGCGCAACACTACCAGCATGGAAACCGTAGCCGGTGTCCGGTGAGTGACAGCAGTTTCTGTTTTAAACCCAGGGCTGAAGTTCAAGTAGCACAACAGCGAATTATCCCAATCCCTGAACCATCCACTGTTCATCTCACAGTAAAAGAGAATTTCACCGACTTGCAGCGATTTGTCGCGCATTTTGGATACCTCATTCCCCCTCTCCCTGAGCATTTAACCAAACTTCTGAAAGCCGTCGCGGTATCACAGAAGCATTTTTATACATTAGAGCAGAAAACTGTCGAAATAGGAACAGACATTTTGGATATAGTGGTTCCACCGTGGTGGAATCTGTTCACGAATATTGAAGTGCCTTCATGGGTCAGAATAGCCTCCCACATTTTAGTCGTCTGTCAAGTGTTTATTGTAGTGTACCTATTGTTCATACATTGTAAAAGAGACAAGCGCCTCACCAAGCATGAAAACACGGGAGAGTGGCGAGAACGTTACGTGCGCGTGCACGATGAGAGCACCGTGTAATAGGAAAATGGCGTCACTCCCGCTCGCCACGTGCGCCGCGGAAGTTTGTACTCATTGTAAATACGTTGGAAACTCGATATGTTTAAGAGTTGGGATTTGTTTATTTTGGTGATGGTGTTGATTGTTTGGTTTTGGGTTTTGTTTTTCCTTTCCCTGAATAAAAGACAAATATACAGGTGATGCGTGAGGTATCGGCCTGGTTACGCCGGAAAGGAAAACAAGTGGTGTAAGTTTAAGGGCAAATGATGCCTACGGTGATATAAAATGTGATTTTCTTGGGAAATAAGGACGACACAGAGACCCTAGTTAAGTTAAAATTTATGGGTTTAATTTACTGGATTCGGAGTGAAATCGAGATAAGATTGCTCACCACTGTGATTTTTGATACGATAAGCGGAGTTATTCGCATCAACAGGAGGGACTGTAGAATTCGCAATTATCGCGATTTGATTAATAAGGAGAAAACACAAAGTTTCGTTCAAACAGCTTTTATTTCAGCAGAATGCTGTCAGGTTTAAATTGGACACAAGCAGCCTGTAAAATGGCCGCCGCACCTCGTGACAGAACATTCTAGACTTTTCAACAGGCAGACAAGATGGCGTTCCATTAAACATTTTTGCAAGATCGATAACGATTCAGCACAGTGAAGATAATACACGAGACATTATGGGTTTACAGTATAAACATAGATACTGGAATCGGTCTCCCAGGTACAAAGGAAAGCCATTGTACCGAGTAATCAAGGGCCCATCCAAAGGACATTAATATGTAAACTCCCAACGACTCTACGATGAGAGAGCCGTTAGCAGGTAGTTATACAGGACACTTGGAAGCCCCAAACCCCTCCAGGGAGAACACCGACCGATTTAACAATGGGAGAAATATTAACAGGTACTCAAACATTCATGAGTAGCCCCGAAACCCATTAAGGACGGAGATCACCCATACAAGACATTTGGGCGCCAAACCCTAAACAAAAGAATGGACATTATAGTTGGGCGGGAAACGGAAGATTTTTGCACTATAATTGCAGGCCCCAAACCGTCCATTCGCTCTCTTGCCGCTCTTGCTCGCTTGCTGCTTTTATCATCGTGGCTGCTCCTGTGTTTTATCCGGTCGATTCGTAACCTCGTGGCTGCTCCTGTGTGCTCGTAGTTGGGCTTCTGCGTGCCTGTTGCCTCTTCTGAAAAGACTGTTGAACTTTCTGATCCGTTCGGATCTACCTCGTGTCGCGTAACGAAGACCTATGTTGGTAACTGGCAGCGGAACCAAAGGCCCGAGATGAGATGAGATGAGATGAGATAAGAGGAGAAGAGAAGAAGACCATATCCATCGCCACGGTCAGTAAATCCCGACCGCGCCTGTAGGTCGATCAGCCAAGTCTTCTCGACAGGAAGTTTTCTTCTTTAAACTTCTAACAAAACATATTGCATCAATGATAACTGGACTGTGCAAACACATCGTATCAGTGATATTGACAACGGTGCTCCTCGACTAAACTGTGAAGTCCACCAACAGAGGTCTTCACTACAGCAGACAGTCCAGCCTACTAGCCCGAGCAGCAGAAGCCAGTAAACAAGTGGGACCAGGAGATCTCCTGACCGACACGTGGGTACTGCGGTGAAAAACATCCGATCAGCTATTCGGGATTTCTCCGAGTTATTACGAGTGGTGAGCATGAGTCTCGAGATCCTACGAAACTAGTTTAGGATAGATATTGATAGGGGAGGGTTTAAAGATTAAGGATATTTGTAATGTGTGCCCTATTTACGTTGTGCCGTTCGTTCCTCGTTTCCCTAAGATTGACTATAACCGTTTGTAAGATTGTACTGTCATTAATCTGTGCGTATGACATGTATTTCATAATTTTAAGTATCATGCAATAAAGATTTTCCATTTCGTACCATTCAAACCAAGTCTACATGAGTTTTATCTCCATTACTGCTCTCGCATCTAAGTCCAGTGTCTAGAACCGTAAGGGAGAGTGATTCGAACCACTCACAGGTGTGTCTAGTGTTCCCAGACTGGCTGGAGACTAGAACAGGCAACCAGGCCTAGACCCGCACTGACATACAGGCTGCACAGAGCCACGTGAATCTCACAGGCTACGAGACACGCAGGGTCAGGAGAATCCCTTACATGGGGTCATTGGGATCAAACCATGCTTTTGCCTGCTCTCTGACGGCTGGTAAACTGTTGGCTATTATGCACCTAAGCCAATGAGTTAAAGCGGTGCCTTCCACATCTTCGCGCTCGGGCGCACCTAGACAGCTGCGCTCATATACTGGCCACAGCCTGTCGGCAAAAACCTTCGGGGGTTCTCCCTCCATCTGCACTGTCTGTCCCACTCTAGCAAACGGACCTTCGTCGTTCGCCCCCAACACTTCCAGGACCTCATTCTTTAATTCCTCATAACTCTTGGTTCCCCTCTTGCTCTCGCCTGAGAGACACTGAAGGACCGAGCTGTCTAATGAGAACAGCAGCATTTTTGCTGTTTCCCCATCATCGCAGCCGTTAATGGCTGCGGCTTGCTCAACTTCTCTGAAATGTACGGAAGGGTCGTCTGCCTCGGTCAGCTTCCGTACGTGATTTATCATAGCTCTCAGCTGATGTGAACTGTGAGGCAACACCAGCTGTCCGAGGAGATCCCCCAGTTCTTCCCCACCGTTTCTGCTTGGGCCCCTTTTAATACCCGTTACTGGATACAACGATCCCTTTCCTACTTCTTTTTCAATGGGCTCTTTTGTTTCTTCCATTGCTTCCTCCCTAACCCAGGTTTCTGAATAGCTGGGTGGCGCGGAGGGCGCAGTGACTACTACTCTTCTGCTTTACTTGGTGGGGATTTTCTAAATCTCTCATTTACTAGCGGCTGGTGTGCCGACGGATTGATAAGGCACACCATGCCGTTCGCGTTGTTCACGGCCTTTCTGAGGTGCTCTATCTCCCTTTGGCAGGCGCTATGATCGGCTCCCTGAAACTTATCCTCAAGGGCCAACTTATATGCCGCCCTAACCCCCGTTAAGCTCTCTTCTTGAGTTCTTATCTGGGCAGCTTGGCGGTTACATCTTTCCTTTAACCTGCTCTCATTCAATTTTGCCTCAGTGACCTGGCACTCGAGATAATCTATCCTTGTTTTAAGGTGACTGGAGACTTCCTGGCTTTCTTGGTGTAACTCATTTAAATTCTTAATGAGCACCTCCCCTCCAGAAACCTTCTCATCCATTTCTCCCTCTAAATGACTGATTCGAGCTACTAGCGCTGTAATGGTCTGGTTTGAAATCTGAACCTGCCTTTTGTAACACATAAGCCAGACTGCTTTCTCAAGTGTCTTTCTATGTTCTTTACTATCTGTCCACCTTTCAGCTGCCTCTAGTGGGCTCTTATCCGCTAACAATTCACTTATCCATTTCTTAGTTAGATTAACCTTTCCAAACACATAATCCGCTATCTTTTCCTGCATAACATTTCGAACAGTCATTCCAAAATCTAACACACTACCCTCTCGCTGCCAGTGTCCTGCCGCGGTCGCCATTTTCTGTAAGGGATTCTGACCCTGCGTGTCTCGCAGCCTGTGAGATTCACGCGGCTCTGTGCAGCCTGTATGTCAGTGCGGGTCTAGGCCTTGTTGCCTGTTCTGGTCTCCAGCCAGTCTGGGAACACTAGACACACCTGTGAGTGGTTCGAATCACTCTCCCTTACGGTTCTAGACACTGGACTTAGATGCGAGAGCAGTAATGGAGATGAAACTCATGTAGACTTGGTTTGAATGGTACGAAATGGAAAATCTTTATTGCATGATACTTAAGATTATGAAATACATGTCATAAGCACAGATTAATGACAGTACAATCTTACAAACAGTTATATAGTCGATCTTAGGGAAACGAGGAACGAACGGCACAAAGTAAATAGGGGCACATATTACAAATATCCTTAATCCTTAAACCCTCCCCTATCAATATCTATCCTAAACTAGATTCGTAGGATTTCGAGACTCATGCTCACCACTCGTGATAACTCGGAGAAATTCCGAATAGCTGATCGGATGTTTTTCACCGCAGCACCCACGTGTCGGTCAGGAGATCTCCTGGTCCCACTTGTTTACTTGCTTCTGCTGCTCCGGCTAGCAGGCTGGACCGTCTGCTGTGATGAAGACCTGTGTTGGTTGGTTTAACAGGTACTTTTCGAGCACAGTTGTCAATATCATCGATACGATATGTTTCCTTGCAAGTTCGAAGAAGTCTTCCTGGCAAGGAAAACTTGGATAATCGACCTACAGGCGCGGTCGGGATTTACTGACCGTGGCGATGGATATGGTCTTCCTCTCTTCTCATCTCATCTCATCTCATCTCATCTCATCTCGGGCCTTTGGTTCCGCTGCCAGTTACCAACATAGGTCTTCGTTACGCGACACGAGGTAGATCCGAACGGATCAGAAAGTTCAACAGTCTTTTCAGAAGAGGCAACAGGCAAGCAGAAGCCCAACTACGAGTACACAGGAGCAGCCACGAGGTTACGAATCGACCGGATAAGAGCACAGGAGCAGCCACGATAAGAGCAGCAAGAGCAGCAAGAGCAGCAGAGAAAGAATGGACGGTTTGGAGCCTGCAATTATAGTGCAAAATCTTCCGTTTCCCGCCCAACTATAATGTCCATTCTTTTGTTTAGGGTTTGGCGCTCAAATGTCTTGTATGGGTGATCTCCGTTCTTAATGGGTTTCGGGGCTACTCGTAAATGTCTGAGTACCTGTTAATATTTCTCCCATTGTTAAATCGGTCGGTGTTCTCCCTGGAGGGGTTTGGGGCTTCCAAGTGTCCTGTATAACTACCTGCTAACGGCTCTCTCATCGTAGAGTCGTTGGGATTTTACATATTAATGTCTTTTGGATGGGCCCTTGATTACTCGGTACAATGGCTTTCCTTTGTACCTGGGAGACCGATTTCAGTATCTATGTGTATACTGCAAACCCATAATGTCTCGTGTATTATCTTCACTGTGCTGAATCTTAATCGATCTTGCACAAATGTTTATTGGAACGCCATCTTGTCTGCCTGTTGAAAAGTCTAGAATGTTCTGTCACGAGGTGCGGCGGCCATTTTACAGGCTGCTTGTGTCCACTTTAAACATGCCAGCATTCTACTGAAATAAAAGCTGTTTGAACGAAACTCTGTGTTTTCTCCTTATTAATAAAATCGCGATATATTGCGAATTCTACACCTCACACATCACACACCAACTAAGATGCTTCTGGATGGGAGGATTAAAGATGGGACCGTAAGCAGCGTGCGCATTGCGCGCTGGACCCTTCTTCTCTCCCAGTTGGATCTAAGAGTAAAAGGTCTTTGCGAGCCCAGGCTTGCGGCCAATTTGGTATACCCCGGTACAGCCCACCGGTGTTCGGTGGAAGGGGTGTGGGACGTCAACATAGGTTTACGGGCCGGGATACATCCCACTGGGCGCGAGATTTATGTTGATGGGTCTAGCACAGTATCTGCTGGCGAACGACTCACGGGGTGTGGAGTTTATGACCCCGCGGCAAACCTTGCCCTGGCGATCAAGCTCCCCAGCACCATGAGCGCGCAGCAGGCTGAGCTGTCTGCCGTGGTGTACGTTGTTACCCACCCAGACATTTTCCCAACCCCATACACGATTTGCTCGGACAGTATGTTCACCTGCAATTCGTGTACGGAATACCTGGCCATTTGGTCCCGCCGTGGATACACCTCCGCGGACGGGCGACCTTTAACGGTGAAGCCCTTGCTGGAAAAGATCCTAGCAGCAGCAGTAGGGGAGGAAGGGGAGATTTTCATCCATAAGGTGAAAGCTCACTCCTCCACAGAGCCCCGTGGGGAGGGCAACCAGCAGGCGGATGCGCTAGCCAGGGAAGGTGCCTGCAACGGCATTTTCTGGGACCCCTATGGGACCAGACCCATAGCAGCGATCCGAGGCAGGGACGGGAATCCCGGGAACACCAGGGTAGCATTGCCCCTAGACCTTAAGACCGTCCAAGCCCAGGATCCCGCCCTAAAGGCAGTCCTAAAAACCATTGCTGAGGGGAGGCAGGTAGAAGGTCCGTACAGTACGGCAACCCTCTCAGTTAAGGAAGGCATGCTGTTCCGCGAGGAGCAGTGGGTTGTGCCGCAGCAGCACAGGAGGGAATTCCTCCAGTTGGCTCACGAGGGACCAGGGGCAGGGCACCCCAGGCCCGAGGTTACCTGGCAACGGGTAGAGCAAGCGGGATGGTGGCCAGGGCTCAGGGAACAAGTCCGCGAGTTCTGTGCAAACTGTCTTGTGTGCGCTGCAAACAACCCAAACCCCCAGAAAAGGAAGGTGCCCATGGGACACGTAAGAAGGGTAGAGGGACCATGGCAGTCGATACAGATCGACTATATAGGACCCCTGCCCACCACCCAGGGAGGCTATAAATATTGCCTCGTCTTGGTGGATGTGTTTTCCAAGTGGGTGGAAGCCTTCCCTTGTCGAACAGCTACGGCACTGGGTACAGCAAAAATCTTGGTCCGGGAAGTGTTCTCGCGGTGGGGACTTCCCCGTTTTGTGGAGTCAGACCAAGGGAGTCATTTCACCGGCCAGGTGATGCAGAACACCCTCATGCTTTTGGGCATTGAAGGGAAGTGGCACGTAGCACACAATCCCCAGTCATCCGGGATTGTTGAACGCATGAACCGGACCCTGAAGGAGAAATTGAGGAAAGAGACTAGGAACTCGCCCCAAAAATGGGCGGAAGTTCTGCCTTTAGTCCTCATGGGGGTCCGGGCCAGTCAGTCAAAAAGTACGGGGTACTCCCCGCACGAGCTGATGACTGGGAGGCTCATGCGAACCCCCACCCATGTGCTAGCCCCGGTGCTCACTGAGGGTCAGCTCCAAGAGATAAGCAGGGACAAGTTCGCCCAGACTCTCTTGGAGCGCCTGAAGCAGGTTTATGAGCAGGCGGCTGGGAACATGGGAAGGCAGCATCAGGGCAATCGCTTGTTGCTGGAACCCCGCAAAACGCGGGAGTGGGAAGTAGGAGACCAGGTCATGGTCAGAAACTACGCCAGAATAGGGAGTCTGGAACCACTGTATATGGGACCCTACAACATTGTAGACAAGGCGAGTCCCATGGTATACGCCGTAAAAGTACCTCGGCGCACTAAGTGGTTCCACGTAAACCAATGCAAACTGTACAAGCCAGGTGCGCAAGGGAAAACTACAGGGGTAAATCCCGCCAGTGGGAAAGCACAGCCCCAGGTAGGACCACAAGGCACACAGGCAGGCATAGCAGCTTGCATCAGGGGAGGGGACATCCTGGAAGATCATGAAGCGTTTTTCTGGAATTGGGAGTTAGATGAGGGAGAATTCAGGGAACTCGAGTCAGATGAGGATAGTGATGACGACGAGTGGTTTTGGAGGAACGGTCCCGTTTTCGATATGGGGAGAATACGGGCTGCAGATAGAGATCCACACAGGGTGGACACACAAGCTGCAGGTCCCGAAGACAGGAGGGAGGAGCTAGGGGAGGCAGGGCCAGCCGCTATGGGAGCACAGAGAGTACCGGTGTGGCTCCCAGAGACAGAGCCGCCCGCTTTGAACGTCCCGTCCTCGGGGGAGGCAGAGATCACGAGTGAAGGGCCGCCTGCTGGGCCGAGCAGGGCGGGGCCACAAACTGCAAGCCCCGAGGTTAGGGAGGCGGAGTCAGCGGAGGCGGAGCCAGCGACTGTGATGGAACCCCAGGTCATCCCGATGGAAGTCTCGGAACCCGGTCCGTCCGTCACGGAACCCCCGCCCATAGCAACTCCCCGTAGGTCAGGTAGAGAACCCCAGCCCAGGAGAATGTGGTCATGTCCCCAGACTGCCCCAAGGCGTAAATTTAAGGTTAAGATAACCCAGATACAGGCCGGCCACATCGCAGCAGCAACAGGCTGCGGCAGATCAGAGGGAAGGGTCAGTGCCCTCCCACCGTCGGGAAGAGCTCGCAGCAGCCTTCTCAGAATTTAAAGGGGCCGCCCTGAGAACGGGCGGCACTGTAAAGTTATTAGTTTTAAGTTTTAAGCTTATAGTTCAAGGTTAAGTTTATAGTTTTTTTGTTAAGGTTAAGATTGTAGTGTTTTTAACAGAAAACGATAAAATGATGGGAGCTTTAAAGATAGGTTTAGTTAAAAGTTTATACAGCAAACGTGGAAGTTTACGTGAGGCGAGGTCAGGGGACCCGCTCACCCTTCACAGAAGCCAGAGACTCTTGCGAGGCTGGCTACCTCATTCTATCTGATCACAGGAACCAAGGAAGGATGGAACGAATTCTAGTATTGCTCGTGGCAATCGGATGTGGATTGGCCTATCGAGGCCGCACCAAGGATGTCGTGGTGTTCGGATGTTCCGGGGACACGGCCCCCATCGCGGTGGATGGGACCGGAAGACGGGAGGCAGAGGAGACCAGCACCTATTTCCACAAGGGAAGGTGGCCAGGATGGCTGGGAACGAACTCAACGGAGTATTCTAGCACATCGGGGTTTGCCTACAAAGAGACTTCTTTACTGTGCCCCAAAGTAAGGATCATCGCACCCAGGATCAGCGTCACCGTCGGCAAACGGATTTGTTTGACTTGTAGTGGGAATGTCCCATTGAGCCGATGGTGGTGGCTGCGAAAGCTGAGCAAAACTATGAGGAACTCTTCGGTCGAGTGGGAACGACTGGGTAATAATACCCATCGGACAATTACGGGGACAAACGGACAAGTGAAAGTCTGTTGGGACAAATGGTGGGAGCCGGATGAGGGAATTTATGTATGTATGTGGGGGTCAAAGTACGTTTGCCCCAAAGGCATCTCCATATTTTTCATGAATCAATGGCAGGTTAACGGACAGGGGATGAGGTGGGATGCGAGCACCAGGGGGTGCGGAGCCCCATTCTCCCCGATCCCAGTAAATGCCACTGAGCTCATTACGCGCCCACGCAAAGCCCCGCCCACGATTCCGGTAGTTCTAGCTGAGGAAGAAGGGTGCCCTAAAACTAGTAAGGGACCCGGGAATGGTTTGGTACTGGTCCCCACAGACCAGATACTATTTCAGGGAGTACATTACGCGGTGGCCTCAGTGATTTTAAATCTCACCGAGGTGCGGTTACCAGAGTGGTGCCCCAAAAAGACAGAACAGTTGTACCAGGTCCTGTTGACCAAGATGTTCAGACAATTTTACGAATTCGATTTCGCGGAAATTGATAAAACAAGTTTGTACACCGCACCACAGGAAGTTTTGAATCAAGCAGGGAGGCAAAGAAGGGGTTTGGTGAACGATGCGTTCACTGCTTTTAACACAGGTACATCTGTGGTCAACGCTCTAGACAGTGTGGAGCTGCAGACCCAGATTAATGGTTTAAAGACACAATTAAAAGACATTCTAACAGATGAGAATAAAGTGGTAGGGTCAGGTTTACACGAGGACCAAGCCATGACTCTCCATTTAAAGGAAATTATAGCAGAGTTGGAGAAACATGCAAAGACGGTAAATGCCCTGATCAGGGAAGATCGGAATGCATCCGATCAAGCTGCGCAGAACGAGGTGTGCGTGCTTTACGGGGCGTGGTTACTGGGCGAGGGCCGCAGTAATTTGGAGGATTTAAAACAAGGTTTGGTCCCGTCCTGGATAAGTAACAAACACCTGCGGGCGCTCCACCCTTTTCAGAACGCATTAAGTCCGTGTCAGCTCAGGCTAGCTTCAGAAGCATACCCAGTCCCCGTGGACTGCGGACGATCAAACCATACTATTATGGGAATAGTATTACGCATGCCGGTTTTGGGCGACACAGCAAAGCCCGCCCCGGTGTATCGGGTAGAGAACATTGGTGTCATTCAGGGGGGAGCCCACATTCGCTATGCAGCGGTTCCACCTTACGTCATCCGCTGGGAGCAAACGATGACAGGTACAGATCTCTCTGGTTGTCGTGGCAGGGGAGCACACATAATACTGTGCCCCCAGCACTTGAATGCCTTTTTAACACCACAGTGCGGGTTCAGAACGACTGGCGCCAAGTCCATGAATTGCACCATGGAGGCAATGGCACAAGATCATGTGCCTCCGCAGGTAGCATACATCGGGGGTGGAACATATTGTGTTACCACTGCAGCGCAACACTACCAGCATGGAAACCGTAGCCGGTGTCCGGTGAGTGACAGCAGTTTCTGTTTTAAACCCAGGGCGGAAGTTCAAGTAGCACAACAGCGAATCATCCCAATCCCTGAACCATCCACTGTTCATCTCACAGTAAAAGAGAATTTCACCGACTTGCAGCGATTCGTCGCGCATTTCGGATACCTCATTCCCCCTCTCCCTGAACACCTCACCAAGCTTTTAAAAGCCGTCGCGGTATCACAGAAACATTTTTACACATTAGAACAGAAAACTGTCGAAATAGGAACAGACATTCTGGATATAGTAATTCCACCGTGGTGGAATCTGTTCGCCAATATTGAAGTGCCTTCATGGATCAGAATAGCCTCCCACATTTTAGTCGTATGTCAAGTGTTTATTGTAGTGTACCTATTGGTCGTACATTGTAAAAGAGACAAACCAAGCATGAAAACACGGGAGAGTGGCGAGAACGTTACGTGCGCGTGCACGATGAAAGCATCGTGTAATCGGAAAATGGCGTCATTCCCGCTCGCCACGTGCGCCGCGGAAGTTTGTACTCGATCATGATTTTCAAAGATTGTAAATACGTTTGGGAACTCGACATGTTTTAAGAGTTGGTGTTGATTATTTTGGTGATGGTGTTACAGTTAAAAATGATTGTTTGGTTTTGTAGAATTCGCAATATATCGCGATTTTATTAATAAGGAGAAAACACAGAGTTTCGTTCAAACAGCTTTTATTTCAGCAGAATACTGACAGGTTTAAAGTGGACACAAGCAGCCTGTAAAATGGCCGCCGCACCTCGTGACAGAACATTCTAGACTTTTCAACAGGCAGACAAGATGGCGTTCCAATAAACATTTGTGCAAGATCGATTAAGATTCAGCACAGTGAAGATAATACACGAGACATTATGGGTTTGCAGTATACACATAAATACTGAAATCGGTCTCCCAGGTACAAAGGAAAGCCATTGTACCGAGTAATCAAGGGCCCATCCAAAGGACATTAATATGTAAAATCCCAACGACTCTACGATGAGAGAGCCGTTAGCAGGTAGTTATACAGGACACTTGGAAGCCCCAAAACCCCTCCAGGGAGAACACCGACCGATTTAACAATGGGAGAAATATTAACAGGTACTCAGACATTTACGAGTAGCCCCGAAACCCATTAAGAACGGAGATCACCCATACAAGACAGTTGAGCGCCAGACCCTAAACAAAAGAATGGACATTATAGTTGGGCGGGAAACGGAAGATTTTGCACTATAATTGCAGGCTCCAAACCGTCCATCTTTCTCTTATCCGATCGACTCTTATCATCGTGGCTGCTCCTGTGCTCTTGTTTTCGTAACCTCGTGGCTGCTCCTGTGTACTCGTAGTTGGGCTCGCTCCTGCTTGCCTGTTGCCTCTTTTGAAGAAAGGACTGTTGAACTTTCTGATCCGTTCGGATCTACCTCGTGTCGCGTAACGAAGACCTATATTGGTAACCGGTATCGGAACCAAAGGCCCGAGATGAGATGAGATGAGATGAGAAGAGAGGAAGACCATATCCATCGCCACGGTCAGTAAATCCCGACCGCGCCTGTAGGTCGATTAGCCAAGTTTTCCTTGCCAGGAAGACTTCTTCGAACTTGCAACGAAACATATCGCATCGATGATATAACTGGACTGTGCTCGAAAAGTACCTGTTAAACCAACCAACACAGGTCTTCATCACAGCAGACGTTCCAGCCTGCTAGCCGGAGCAGCAGAAGCAAGTAAACAAGTGGGACCAGGAGATCTCCTGACCGACACGTGGGTGCTGCGGTGAAAAACATCCGATCAGCTATTCGGAATTTCTCCGAGTTATCACGAGTGGTGAGCATGAGTCTCGAAATCCTACGAATCTAGTTTAGGATAGATATTGATAGGGGAGGGTTTAAGGATTAAGGATATTTGTAATGTGTGCCCCTATTTACTATGTGCCGTTCGTTCCTCGTTTCCCTAAGATCGACTATATAACTGTTTGTAAGATTGTACTGTCATTAATCTGTGCTTATGACATGTATTTCATAATCTTAAGTATCATGCAATAAAGATTTTCCATTTCGTACCATTCAAACCGAGTCTACATGAGTTTCATCTCCATTACTGCTCTCGCATCTAAGTCCAGTGTCTAGAACCGTAAGGGCGAGTGATTCGAACCACTCACAGGTGTGTCTAGTGTTCCCAGACTGGCTGGAGACCAGAACAGGCAACAAGGCCTAGACCCGCACTGACATACAGGCTGCACAGAGCCGCGTGAACCTCACAGGCTGCGAGACACGCAGGGTCAGAATCCCTTACAGTTTTGGGTTTTGTTTTTCCTTTCCCTGAATAAAATATGAATATACAGGTGATACGAGAGGCATCGGCCTGGTTACGCCGGGAAGGAAAACAAGTGGTGTAAGTTTAAGGGCAAATAAGGCCCACGGTGATATAAAATGTAATTTTCTTGGGTAATAAGGACGACACAGAGACCCTAGCTAGGTTTAAAATTATGGGATTAATTTGCTGGATTCGGAGAGAAATCGAGATAATATTGCTCACCACTATGATTTTTTGATACGATAAGCGGAGTTATTCGCATCAACAGGAGGGACTGTAGAATTCGCAATATATCGCGATTTTATTAATAAGGAGAAAACACAGAGTTTCGTTCAAACAGCTTTTATTCCAGCAGAATGCTGCCAGGTTGTTCAAAGTGGACACAAGCAGCCTGTAAAATGGCCGCCGCACCTCGTGACAGAACATTCTAGACTTTTCGACAGGCAGACAAGATGGCGTTCCAATAAACATTTGTGCAAGATCGATTAAGATTCAGCACAGTGAAGATAATACACGAGACATTATGGGTTTGCAGTATACACATAAATACTGAAATCGGTCTCCCAGGTACGAATGAAAGCTATTGTACCGAGTAATCAAGGGCCCATCCAAAAGACATTAATATGTAAAATCCCAACGACTCTACGATGAGAGAGCCGTTAGCGGGTAGTTATACAAAACACTTGGAAGCCCCAAAACCCCTCCAGGGAGAACACCGACCGATTTAACAATGGGAGAAATATTAACAGGTACTCAGACATTTACGAGTAGCCCCGAAACCCATTAAGAACGGAGATCACCCATACAAGACATTTGAGCGCCAGACCCTAACAAAAGAAAGGACATTAAGGTTGGGCGGGAAACGGAAGATTTTGCACTATAATTGCAGGCTCCAAACCGTCCATCTCTCTCTTATCCTCGTGGCTGCTCCTGTGTTTTGACTCGTAGTCGGGTTCCTGCTTGCCTGGTGCCTCTTTGAAAAAGACTGTCGAACTTTCTGATCCGTTCGGATCTACCTCGTGTCGCGTAACGAAGACCTATGTTGGTAACTGGCAGCGGAACCTGTAAGGGATTCTGACCCTGCGTGTCTCGCAGCCTGTGAGATTCACGCGGCTCTGTGCAGCCTGTATGTCAGTGCGGGTCTAGGCCTTGTTGCCTGTTCTGGTCTCCAGCCAGTCTGGGAACACTAGACACACCTGTGAGTGGTTCGAATCACTCTCCCTTACGGTTCTAGACACTGGACTTAGATGCGAGAGCAGTAATGGAGATGAAACTCATGTAGACTTGGTTTGAATGGTACGAAATGGAAAATCTTTATTGCATGATACTTAAGATTATGAAATACATGTCATAAGCACAGATTAATGACAGTACAATCTTACAGACAGTTATATAGTCGATCTTAGGGAAACGAGGAACGAACGGCACA